>LFRF01000015.1:190165-205967 GCA_001189435.1 Tolypocladium ophioglossoides CBS 100239 | reverse complement strand
GACTGATTGGTACAATAGGAATAGACCGCCATCCGACAAGAGTGCCACCGACTTAGGCCTGGCAATCTACGACTATATTTACGGCGCACGCAATCCCTCAATTAACTCCCTAATAGTTATAGACTTTAGTAAAGGAGAGGTACTTACTCTACTAACTTTACTTTTCTTACTAAGTTAATAGTAACTTATAAGGTCTTAATAAGGCTATTAGTCTTCGGAAGGGCTATATATAAGCTTATATAATAGCCCTTCTTATCGCAGTAGTAATAGATAATATTAATAGATCCTTTACTATAGCCTTACCCCTAGCCCCTACCCCTATAGGAACCGACGGAGAAGAGGGAGGATTAGCTAGCCTAATCTCTGCATGTACGGAGTACGCCTTGCGAAGGCGAGGCAGACTTGGCCACGTCACCCCTAGACTAGCTAACGGCATCGCCGCGGAATCCGTAGACTATCGCGGGCATAATGATCGCCACGTCGCTAGTGGGATTAGTTCAAGGATCGAGATCGAGGGTGCCATAACCGTATCGACTTATTGTTAGAGGTATCGATAATGGGAATCAGACGAGAAAGTACCTACCTCGGTGAGTAAAGGCTCTTTATATAGCATCGAAGCAACACGAATAAAGGTTCCCCCGACATAGACAAGCTAGAGGACTAGGTAGATAAAGGCACAGCCGACGAAGCCGACACTCCGGCGGCATTATGATCTCAGCTGAACATGCAGCCAAGGGGTTGAGGGGGTCGTGCGAGCGTGGCGCAAGGAGACGAAGGAGGGGCCGTTGGGTCTAACATGRCTGCCTGAGGGGAGACGGCGAGAGAGGAAGTGAGAGTTGGGTTGTGGGAGCGTGGTCGGTCYTATAGAAATCCATAAAGCAGCGGGAGGTCGAAAGTGGGGCGAATTACCCGAGTAGGAAGGCGGTGGCGGGCGGCGGGGAATTTGCAACAACCGACTTTACATGAATCACAATATTAGTCCTTTGCAAATAATGGAAAATAATCATGAGGCTTGGCATCGATTCACCCAACTCATGGCCGTTGACACAACCCTGTCTAGAATGAGCCTACACAACTTCACGAGACGAAAGCATTGCGGCCCTGTTCATGAGCTTTGTGGACGGCACCGCCGCCCGAGCGGCCATGGCAAATCCGCATGAATCGTCGCTAGCACCGCTCTTGCCAGCACGGCCGACGAGCCATGGCCATCGTCGTTATCAGGTCGTTGCCACCGCTGCGCCTGAGCGTGCTGTCATCTAAAGCTGTTGACGATGCCGCCACTGCTGCCACGGCTGCGGTAGGCACCTTGTCGGCTATGGCAGTCGTCCGGTGACTTATACGCGAGTAGACGCGAGACAGGTAGAGGCACCGAACGTGCTGTCGTCATTTAGCCGATGCCACTGCTGAAGCTGCTGACGATGCCGCCGCTGCAGGTGCTGCCACTGCTACGGTAGGTGCCGTATCGGCTTTTGCAGTCGTCGGGTGCGAGTAGACGCGAGACTGCTGGTAGAAGGCATCATGAGCCATGTGCGAACAGCGAATATCACCGAACCGAGGGACACGGCAATGACTCCTAACCTTGAGTAACTCGGAGCGTAATAAAAGTGCCATGATAGACGCAGTCTTTTCTTTTACTTTTCCTTCTTTAATTCACGCTCGTTTGGGCCAGGCTACCATCGCGTCGAAGACGAAGGAGATGCAGGACTCCAGCAACGAAAAGGACTGAGTCATTGAAGAAATTGTTGAAGACGTCCCCTGCAACCAGCCAGCCCAATCGCAGACACCGTCTTTTATTTTCCTTTTTCTTCTTTAAGTATGCCTTAACAATGTAAGTCTAGTCAAYCCTCCCTCCAGTATCGCCATGTCACAAGCTCACCATTAGGCATTAGGATAGGTATACCATATTCACGTGCCAAGTGGGCGATATCGAGGTCGCCCCAACCCAAATGCAGAAGATGAGCTGGAGAGATGAGGGAAGATGGCTGCCACTGCAGGGTTACGGCGCATTCGTGGTCATCGATGGACTGCCCGAGGGGTAGTCAGTCGTAGACGAGACAAGCCCGATTTGCGCACCCACACGTCAACATCGACATCTCCAACCTTAGAGAGAAGCTTGAGGTTCAGCTAGAGCAGGGCTACGCATTCGTGGTCGTAGGTGGACTGCCCGAAGTGAATGGGGAACAGAAGCCGAAGCTGGTCAAGTTCTTGCTGAAGTAGCTGAATTCGGTCGGTAAGACCCGGGAGGGCCTGAGATATGATCGACGACGGTAAACACCTCGGACGATATCGAGGACCTCCTCCCCCAGTCGCGAGTGATGCGAGATTGAGGTCTAGCATTTGAGGGTGAGCTCTAGTGATCGACAACGATGGACGGTAGGCGCTAGTAAGCCCGGAAATATAGTGCGAAGTGCAATATCGCGTACTGTACAACCCTGCCAGCCTTCGTACATCTTCACGATTGTTGTTTAGGCCCCAAAATGGCAGCATTGCCCCCGTCGCGACTGGCTGCTGACCAATCGGACCCCAGGCGGTCTGGAGGTGGGGTGGTGGCGTGCAGGAGCGGGGCAGCTGGCAGTCGGGGGCTTTGCCCTCGCAGTGTTGGTGGGGCCATCCTCCAACAGGCGAAAAAATTCAATCAACCTCATCTTTGACGCCCTCCCTCAACAACACCGACGATGGCTCCCTCCTTTGATCATTTGCGCGAGGCCGACCTCGATGACGAGTTCAACGAGGATGACATCGACATCTCCGACCTGCGAGAGAAGTTTGAGGTTCAGCTGGAGCAGGGTTACGACACATTCGTGGTAATCGATGGACTGCCCGAAGTCAACGAGGAGCAGAAGCCCAAGCTCGTCAAGTTCTTGCTGGAGAAGCTGAACTCGGTTGGCAAGACCCGGGAGGACCTGATATACATGCCCATGGGCGAAGATGGAAAGTCTCTACGGTGAGTTTTCAATCGTGGGACGGTGAACGTCGCTGATGCGGCCTGTGTAGATTTGCCTTTGTGGAGTACTCCTCCGCGGCCGAGGCCGCTGCCGCGACCCGACAGCTCGACATGGTCCCCCTGGACAAGAAGCACACGCTGCGAGTGAACAAGATGACTGACATCGAGCGCTACGGAGGCGAGGGCCGCATCGACGACAAATACTACCCTCCTCACATCGACGAGTTCACCGAGAAGGAGCACCTCCGATGGTGGCTGAAGGATCCCTCCGGCCGCGGCCGCGATCAGTTCGTCATGTACCGCGGAGAGACTGTTGGCGTCTACTGGAACAATGAGCGTGACCAGCCCGAGAACATCGTCGACCGCCAGCACTGGACAGAGACCTTCCTCCAATGGTCACCGCTCGGCACCTACCTGACGTCCATCCACGCCCAAGGTGTGCAGCTGTGGGGTGGTCAGTCGTGGACGAGACAAGCCCGGTTTGCGCACCCATACGTCAACCTCGTCGCCTTCTCCCCCAACGAGAAATACCTGGTCACTTGGTCTAACAGGCCGATCTCGATTCCCGATGCGGGCCACCCGGCCTTGTCGATTGACGACGACGGCAAGAACTACGTCATCTGGGACATTGCGACGGGCGCGCCGCTTCGGTCGTTTGCCAACTTGGACCTCCCCAAGGCGGAGGAGGGCAAGCCGATGCCCAAGCTGCAGTGGCCCGCTTTCAAGTGGTCCTCGGACGACAAGTACGTCGCGCGACTGACGCAAGGCTCCTCCATTTCGGTCTATGAGCTCCCGAGAATGAACCTCGTCGACAAGACCAGCATCAAGATCGAGGGCGTGATGGACTTTGACTGGGCGCCGGCGACGCCGCAGCGAGACAGTGTCAAGAGCTACGAGCAGCTCATCTGCTTTTGGACCCCCGAGATCGGCAGCAACCCGGCCAAGGTCGGCCTCATGAGCATTCCGTCAAAGGAGATTGTGCGAACCCTCAATCTCTTCAGCGTCAGCGACGTCAAGCTCCACTGGCAGTCGGACGCGGCGTATCTCTGCGTCAAGGTCGATCGCCACTCCAAGTCCAAGAAGTCTCAAGCGACGACGCTGGAAATCTTCCGCATCAAGGAGAAGGGCGTCCCCGTCGAGGTTGTCGACACAATTAAGGACACCGTCATCAACTTCGCATGGGAGCCCAAGGGCGACCGGTTTGCCATCATCACCACTACAGAGCCCGCTGGCCCGACTGCTGTCCCCCCCAAGACGGCCGTCTCCTTTTTCTGCCCCGAAAGGAATAAGGGACCGGTCGCGGGCAACTTCAAGCTCCTCCGTACCCTGGACAAGAAGAACAATAACGCTATCTACTGGTCGCCCAGGGGGCGTTTCGTGGTTATCGCGACGATAGCCAACCAGCAGAGCGCGGACCTTGACTTCTTTGACCTAGACTATGAGGGTGAAAAGCCGGAGTCGGACAAGGATCTCACCGCCAACCTTCAGCTGATGAACACGGCCGACCATTACGGCGTGACGGATGTGGAGTGGGACCCCTCAGGGCGATTCGTGGCCACGTGGGTGTCCATGTGGAAGCACTCGGTGAGTTTCCCAGATCACACAATGTGGTGACTGGCAACGCAAAACATGAAGCATGAACTGATAGTTGGGCAGATGGAAAACGGCTATCACATATACGACTTCAAGGGCGAGGCTCTGCGAGAGGAGCCCGTGGACAAGTTCAAGCAGTTCCAGTGGCGACCGCGACCCCCGACTCTGCTGACTAAGGACGAGCAAAAGCTGGTGCGCAAAAACCTGCGCGAATATAGCCGGGTGTTTGAGCAACAAGATGCGGACCGTGGTGCCTCGGCGGATCTCGCGGTCGTCGAGGCTCGCCGGCGCATGCTGGAGGAGTGGTGGGCTTGGCGCGAGGAGGTGGAGGCCGACACCGCGGAGGACCGGGCCGCGCTTGACCTGCCCGACGATCCGCATGCTGCGCTGCTTGCGGCGAAAACGAAGGAGATGCAGGGCTCCGGCGACGCGGAGGACCGGGTCATCGAGGAGATTGTCGAGGATGTGTTGGAGGAAAGCGAGGAGGTGCTCGCATAGAATGGACGGCCACGAGCGTCTTTGCATGGGCAGGGAGGTGAATTCATTGGTTGTACTGGTAAAAATAAGCTGGTCAAGATCGGCGCTCTCTAATGACATGGTTTACGATTTCCAGTCTATGGCAGCGACGATGGCTAGACTGCGCGGGCCGCTATTTGGTGTGGGCACGCAGTTGGCAAGGCTGTATGACTGAATGCCAAGCTGGGCGATTACACTGCGGTGACGAGGTCGATTAGGTAGGACGTGGAGTTCGGCAGCTAACGGGAGGTGGATATGAGAACTAGGAACCGTACAAAGTCGTCATACACCTCACTGCGTGCCGGAAACGGAATGGAGTCGAGGGACTGGCATTTACTTTCACAAGCCAGGAACGCCGCACATTGCCTTGTCCCGTGTGCCACAGACAGCTTGTGGCGGGCGGGATGAAGCGAGCCAAGTTGTGGTGCTTGGCAGGGCGGTCCCGCACAAGGTGACATGCACTGTGCGCAATGATGCGATTCGAAAGGTTTGGAAGCGAAAAGCCCTTGAAAGCCCAGCTGAAGCAGACCTTGAGCGAGTTTCGGCATTTGGGCCTTTCTACCTCGCGTACATGTGTGTTTCAGAAAAATCTCGAGTTGGTGGAATGTCGTGCAGGGAGGGGGCCTGATGCTGAAAATTTGGCTGACGCGGCACACAAACACGGCAAGAAGTGCCGTACCGGTACAGGCTTCGGGCTCCATCAAGCACAACAAATGCCTCAGCCAACGCTTGAACCCCGTATCGGTACATAAAGTACAGTGCATAGCTGCGCCACCAACGCCAACTGGACACGCTGGCTCGACGGTCGTACAGCACGCTACAGCACGCCTGCGCACAGTGCGTCTTGCCGTGGAGCACTGGAAGAGTACAGAAGCTGGATGAGGCGACGAGATACATGCACAGGCCTGCCCCAGCAGCCATCTGTTTGTTTCAGGCCACCTGGAAAGCCCTCATCCCGCCCTGATGGCACCTCCACTCGAAACTCAACCCGCCCGATTAACCTTTAAACACCATTAGCCTTCCATCATCTGCCGTCCACTCAGCGCCATCTGGCATCGCATCTGCACAAGCGTTCATTTGTACTGTCTTTCGCGTCTCCGACTGCACCGGCTTTCCTGTGCTGCCGGTTACGGCTGCGGACCTCCTCATCCGCCTTGTGCAACGGCCCCCCGAGCGGCCTGGAATGGCCTCACAACGGCTTGAGCGCCTATCTTGATTAGACCCAGGCGCACAGCACAACGCCTCGAGTCTCCATGTGATCGGTCGGCTCCCGAAACTGCCTCTACGAAATGCTGCGACGGCCTCCAAACGAAGGACGGGGGTCCTCGCAACAGCAGAAACTCCTCCTCGCCTTCGCCTTCTTCCTCCTCCCTTGGCTCCAGCTCGCCGACGCTCAGCAGCAGCAGCAGCAACAACAGCGCCAGCCCCTCCAGCAGGTTGTACCCTCCGTTCTTCCCCACGCAGGAGTTCGCAGCAACAGCAACCAGCAGCTGCCCGACGATGCCGCCGTACATAACTGGGCTGCCACCTACTTGGACAATCGAAGAGATGATGCCGCCGCTGCCGCCGACGACGACGACGCCAGTCAAACTGCTCGCGAGAAAAAGGAGCCATCGCCGGCTTCGAGGCAATACGAGCGACTAGTTGACCGAGCCAAGCAGCAATACCGTCGACAGCCAGTCGATAGCAGCAACACTCGCAGCAAGAAACCCATCACCAACAACAAAAGGCACGTAATCATCCCCGACGATGCGAGCGCCATCGCAACTTTGGCTCCGGCTCAGTCCGTACGAGCACCACATCCCCCACGACATCAACGGCCCACCAGCATCCCTGCTACCGGGCTGACCTCGCCGCAATCTGCGCGGAGTCTGGCGGATTGGGAAGTTGAAGACTTTGTTCTTCTGGCGACCGTCGATGGAGACCTCTACGCCAGCGACCGCAAGACGGGCAAAGAACGCTGGCACCTCGAGGTCGACCAACCCATGGTCGAGACCATACACCACCGCGCCAACAACTCCATCCTCGACGACGACTACAGCCCCGTCGACCACTACATCTGGGCCGTCGAGCCCAACCGCGACGGCGGCGTCTATGTCTGGATCCCGAGCCCCGATGCCCGTCCCCGCGCCACCGGCTTCACCATGAAGCGCTTGGTCGAGGAGCTGGCCCCCTACGCCGACGAGGAGCCGCCCGTCGTGTACACCGGCGACAAGAAGACGACCATGATCACCCTCGACGCCGCCACGGGCCGCGTCATCAAGTGGTTTGGATCGGGCGGTTCGCAAATCAACGAAGCCGAGAGCTGCCTCCGACCCAACGCTCTGTACGACAATGGGGCGGGAGAGTGCAGCTCCACGGGCACCATCACCCTGGGGAGGACCGAGTACACCGTCGGCATCCAACGGCGGGACGGTCGGGCCATTGCGACCCTCAAGTATTCCGAGTGGAGCCCCAACAACTACGACAACGATCTCCTCCAGCAGTACCACGTCTCCCTGGATAGTCACTACATTACCAGCCGGCATGACGGTAAGGTGTATGCCTTTGACTATGCTCGCGCTGGCAATGCGGCTCCGCTCTTCAGCCAAAAGTTCTCTGCACCGGTTGCTCGGGTCTTCGACGTCTGCCGGCCCTGGGACGCGTCCGCAGAGAGCAACCCCGAGCTCGTTGTTCTTCCTCAGCCGACCATGCCATCCCAGGACGAGAACATCGCTCTCGTGCGTAGCAGCAGCATCTTTCTCAACCAGACAGAGGCTGGCAGTTGGTACGCACTATCGGGCCGCGCGTACCCGCTCATTGTCGACGCGCCCCTGGCGCAGGTTACCTACCCGGGGTGGTGGGATGTGGCCTCTGCGTGGGAGAGCTTGAACGACGACACGATCTCGAAGGCACTGGTGGGCACACACTCCCTGGAAACATTTCGAAACGACGGTCGCCAGCCGCCAACACTTCCCCCGGGAACGGTTCCGGAAGGCAGCGAGGGCCCAGACAACAATGAATCCATCCTTCCTAGGTTGCCAGACGGCGGAGAGGAGGAACCTACAATCATCAACAAGGTCAAGGGGCTTCCGCAGAGCGCCGCCAACAGTGTTGTCGATTTCATCAAGAACCCAATCCTCTTCCTCCTCTTCTTTACCGCTCTGATATACAACGAGAAGAAGCTCCGACGGTCGTATCACCGCTGGCGCACGAATGGCAGAAGCCTGAGAGATACCCTTCTCTACCTAACGTCCGATGCGTCGGCCGACAAGGAGGGCAATCTGCGCGTTGACATCACGGACGAAACCCAACCTGCACGACCCATGAACGAAGAGAGCGAGGAGCAGGCAAAGAAAAGAGCTCAGGTTCACGCCCAGCCATTGCCTGCAGAGGGAGCCCAGCCAGGCACGGTCCAAAACTCTGACGAGTTCGACGACAAGCAGGCACAAAACGGTACCTCAGAACCCAACCAAGATCAGGCTTCCCAAAACGACTTGGCCGAGGCCTCGCCGCCCGGTGGTGCGCAAGAGAAGAAGAAGAAGGCCCATCGCGGACGACGAGGCGGCGTTAAGCACCGCAAGGGCCGGGCTCTCGATGCGTCGCAGTCACGAGATGACGAAGAAAGTCCGACGACAGTGGAAGAGGCCGTCAACAACGCGAAGAAGCTCGGCGACAGGCCCAGCCTGGAGCCCGATGTCATGACCGTGGCCAACGATATGCAAGCGGTAACGGGCCCGATCATCAGGATGGGCAACATTGAAGTCAACACCGAGGTACAGCTGGGCACGGGTAGCAACGGCACCTTGGTCTTCGCGGGGAACTTTGACGGGCGGGAAGTTGCAGTGAAGCGAATGTTGATTCAGTTCTATGACATTGCGTCTCAGGAAACGAGGCTCCTGAGAGAGAGCGACGACCACCCCAACGGTCAGTACCCTGCACTTTTGATCTCGCTGCTCTGACTTGCGCTAACAACCATCACAGTCATCCGGTACTACTCGCAGCAAACGCAGGGCGGCTTCCTCTACATCGCCCTTGAACGCTGCGCCGCGTCTCTAGCAGATGTGGTGGAGAGGCCGCATGCATTCCGTGAGCTAGCCAACGCTGGTAGGGTCGATCTCCCCGCCGTGTTGTACCAAATTACCAACGGCATGAGCCACCTCCACGGGCTGCGAATTGTCCATCGGGATCTGAAGCCCCATAACATCCTCGTCAACATGGGCAAGGACGGCAAGCCGCGAATGCTGGTGTCTGATTTCGGCCTGTGCAAGAAGCTCGAGGGCGGACAGTCTTCCTTTGGTGCCACGACGGGTAGAGCCGCCGGAACATCGGGCTGGAGGGCTCCTGAGCTACTGCTCGACGACGACGCGCGTGATACGGGCATGATTGATGCCAGCACACACAGTGGCTCCGGGTCGGTGCTCGTGGGAGACGGTACCATGTCCAACAGCCGACGGGCGACGCGGGCCATTGACATCTTTTCGCTCGGTCTCGTCTTCTTCTACGTCCTAACCAACGGCTCGCATCCGTTTGATTGCGGCGACAGATATATGCGCGAGGTCAACATCCGCAAGGGCAGTTACAACCTTCGGCCGCTTGACTCGCTCGGCGATTTTGCGTACGAGGCCAAGGATCTCATTGCGTCGATGCTCGAGGCGGACCCGAGGAAGCGGCCCACTGCGCGGGACATCATGTCCCACCCCTTCTTCTGGTCGGCCAAGAAGAGGCTGTCGTTCCTCTGCGACGTCTCGGACCACTTCGAAAAGGAACCCAGGGACCCCCCGTCGGCAGCCCTGGCCGAGCTCGAGCGGCACGCGCTACAGGTCACTAAGGGTGACTTCCTCCGCGTGCTGCCGCGCGACTTTGTCGACTCGCTCGGGAAGCAGCGCAAGTACACGGGGTCCAAGCTGCTAGACCTGCTGCGGGCCCTGCGCAACAAGCGCAACCACTACGAGGACATGCCCGAGGCGCTGAAGCGCACCGTCGGCCCGCTGCCCGAGGGGTACCTGGGGTTCTGGACGGTGCGGTTCCCGATGCTGCTGCTCGTGTGCTGGAACATCGTGTACAATGTGCAGTGGGAGGAGACGGACAGGTTTCGGGAGTATTATGAGCCCGCGGGGCTGTGAGGACTCTTTCTCCCACGTGATGATGGCGCGAATCTCAATTTTTGTTATCTCATTGGCTCAGGGACAGTTGGACATTTCCTTGGGTAGGAGGTTCGCAAGGCACGTATGTAGGAAAAATGACGAGCGTTTTGTTTACTTGCACCGCTCTTCTCCGTCGCATCAAGGGGGGAGAGCGTGGCAGTCCCGCATTCATTCACAGAAGCACGGGCAACGAAGACTATGCAAGTGCCAAGTCGCCTTGCTATGCGCGGTCCACGAACACGCTCATCGGCATTCCCACAAACAAAAGGGCGGGCAGCAGCTAGATCGACGACGATTACATGCACGTCGGGTATTTCCCAGCAACTCACGCCATGTCTCTATCCCCACTGGACAAGCACCTTTTTGCCCTTCTTGCCGCCCTTCTTGCCCTTGCCGCCTGCGCCGGTGCCATCCTGCGCGTCGTCCGCGTGCTCCTCGTCGGCGGCCGGGGTGGAGGCCCCGCTGCCGCCCCACTGGAAGCCCGAGTCGGCGTGGCCGTAGTCCCTGCGAACGCCCCGGCCGGTGCCGTAGCCGAAGATGGTCGTCGTGGGCTTTGGGGCGGCGGGCAGCGCGGGGAACGCGTCCCCGGCGGCGGCGGCAGGGCGCATGCCGGTGGCGGTCCGGGGCTGGGAGGGCTGCGCTGCGGAGCCGACCCAGGACGGTCGCGGGGCGGGTGCGGAGGCGGATGCGGATGCGGAGGAAGAGCCGGCTGCCGGCAGGGACGGGAACGCGGATGACGGAGGGGCGCGGACTACCGGCGGTGCGGACCAGCCCGGGGGCCCTAACCGCGCCGTCGGCGGCGGCCCTCCCAGCCGCGTGCTGTTCTTAAGCTTGAGCACGCGGGTCGAGTGTTTCTGGGACGGCGCCGCCGTGGGGATGGCCGGGTTCGCCGCAGCAGCGTCCCCCCACCCGCTGGAGCTCGACGTCGCGCCGTGCATGCCGCTGAGGCCCGGAAGGCTGGGGTAGTCCTCGTTGATGGCGCGCCAGTCCTGCCACGCCTTGCGCAGGCTGTCGGCCTTGGCCTTGTCGTCGAACAAGTCGGCCACTTCCCGCACGAGGGTGCCCAGGGCGTTGGACGATACGTCGGCGAAGAGGGTGAAGAAGGCGTCAATCAGCTGCGGGGCCGCGAAGCCGCCTCTCCGGTACGACGAGATGTGGTCCCGGAAGGCGGTGACCTTGCTGGCGTCGTTGCCGAGGAGGTTGGCGGCCCGCTCGACCATCGAGCTATGGCGGACGGCGCGGGCGCGCTCTTCCGCGGACAAGGTGGACGTGTCGGCTATGGCGAGCGACTCTGTCGGGCTCACCACCCTGTTCTGCGCAGCGTTGGGTGTCGTCGAAGAGCCCGTGGCGCGAGGTGTAGGTGTCGAGCTGCCGCCCTGCCGGGAGGTTGACGCTTGCGTCGCAGGCGGAGCGGGCGCCGTCAGCTGGCCGCCAAAGGTTCGGTTCGACACGGACTGGGCTGAGTGTATGGCCATTTGGCGCTGGAACGCGATCTCGTCACGACGCAGTGGCTGAGCCGACGTGGGCGGAACGACGTCTTCGTTGGGATCTCTGCCCCTGCCGCCGCCAGCGCCGCCCCGACCTCGCCCCCTATTCCGACCCTCGCCGCCGCCTCCTCCTCTCCTCTCCGGCTGATATGATTGTCTGATGTCAAACGCTGAGATGTCTACCAGCCTGGCGTCCCTGCCCGCTGCCTTGCCGGCGTGCTCGCTCAGCTGGTGGGCCTGCAGGTCCAGCTCGGACTCGAAGACGACAAACTTCTTTTCCATGCACTCGCTGTTGGCGCACAAGTAGTGGTCCTTCCTGAAGTGCTCCTCGAGCGCGTTGTAGTCCATGTAGTAGTGAGGCTTGCGCGAGTCTCTCCTGTCGCAGAGGAAGCACCGCTCGTGTTTCATGCGGCAGTGCTCGTACAGCTTGTCGTGGTCGTAGAAGCGCTCGCCGCAGAAGCCGCAGAGGGGGTGGCCCTTGAAGCCTGTCTGGTCGGCGGCGCCGGGCTTGTCGTCGCCGTGGCGCATGTGCCGCTCCAGCTCCTTGTCGGAGAAGAGCTCGTGCTCGTGGGTAAAGACCTTTTTGTTGCGGGTGCAGAGGTCGCACATGCGCTTGCGGTGGACGGACTTGACGTGGCGATGGAGGTCTGGCCAGCCGAGGCCGGCAAAGTCGCACGAGCCATCGGGGCAGTTGTACCGCAGGAGCAGGACGGTGTCGCCCACGATGTCCTCGTTGGTGTACTTGATGCCAATGTTGCTGTCGGTGGTGGTGATGTCCTTGTCCGAGTAGTCCTCGAACCGCTTTTCGGCGTCGTCGGTGAAGATGACAAACGGAGCTGGGGTCTAACATGGCCAATGAGTTAGCAGCTGAAGCACAGCGAGAGGGGATTCTGCTCAGGGGGGAACGCACTCGGCAGTGGGCGCAGTCCTTGGTCTTGTAGAGGGCCCTCATTCGCAGCCCACAGATGTGGCACGTCGTGTGGTTGCAGGGAGCGATGGAGTGATGGGCCACGGGGTTTGCGCAGATGAAGCAGACGTCAGCGTCGTCGTCATCAGCCGCACCGTCTTCAGTCGCCGCTGCAGCCTCGTTTGCGGGCTGTTGAGAGGCGGTTCCATCTAGTGATTGCTGAAGGCCATGAGCTCTCGCAGCAGCGGCGGCAACATCTCGGGCTGCTGGGTTCAATGGTTGGGCTTTTCCATCGTTGCCGCGATCGTGAACGACGTTTCCGCTGCCGCCTCCTCCTCTACCTCGTCGTGCGCCGCCGCTTCGGTTGGTGTTGCTGGCGTTGCCACCTCTACCGCGTCCCCGATGGCGTCCTCTCGAGCCGTCACCTCGTCCCGACTGAGAGGCTCCTCCTTCGGGAGCCACCATGGCCAAGAGTGGGCTTTGGCCAGTGGCTGCGAGGAAGGAAATGGTCTCGACTTGGTTCGCTGCGGTGTCGACGAAAGCGGAGGCGGGAGGCGAGTTTGCTGTCGGCCACGGGGCGGCGCAGCTGGCGAATTTCCTGTCAGTTGTCTCGTCTCCCAGAGAGGCAGGTGAGTGCCGAAAAGCAGCTGGCAGAGTAGCGTCTGTATGAAAAGGGCAGACGTTGCGGTGTTGGTCGACTCGAATTTTCTCTAGTCTGGATATTGCAGTCGGAATCTTGGAGGTGGGTGGAGGGGTAAATGCGCTGTAGCCTCCCACAGCCGTGGTGGCTCTTATGAGAGCACCGCAAACAACGCCTGGAAAACAGGGTTGCGATGAGTCAGCCAGCAACAATAGCTGCACCTCACTGGAGTCACTGCACTGCCCAGAGCGAACAGCGTACGAAAGAGTCATACGTCGGACGTCTCGAACAACCCTGTCATCGAGGGCGCCCGTCAAGGCAGAACGGGTCAAAGCGGTTCATATCTCGGAACGATTTGCCATGGCCGCGTTTCTTAATATTGCTTCCATCATGGTGCTCGTAACCCCATCCCCAGAGTCAGTCACCAACGACCAGTGTCCATCCGACAGGGGCACAGCGCTCAACGCTATCCGTCGGCGTATAATCTCGTTCTCGGACAACTTCTTTTGTTTGTGGATAACTGGCCGCGGCCGTAGACATACACTTCCACGTAATCCTGTCCATCCAGCAATGCTAAGAAACAACACAACGCAGTAAAACTCACGAACCCGCTTCACAACTACACCGACGGTCACTGCGCTTTCTGAGGCCCCATGTAAAATAAAAGAGGGATTCTCTCTCTTACCAAACCTCCGGTCTGGGTGTAAAGAAAAGCATGATACCAAGCTCCTCGCCCGTGCTCGCCCTCCCTATGCTACCAACCAGCGTCAATTGTGCCAAAGACAAACCGCAAATAAATATACCTAGATACTCCCCTGGGCGCCGTAACAGCATATGGTGGTTTTTCTTCCAAAGGCCCTCAGAGGCGGCCATGACTCGGTGGCGCCATGCTTGGTCCAAGGCCCTCGTAGGTCGGGAAACGCTGCTGCGACAGCTACTCCTCGCCGACTGGGTAGAGGTGGTTGCCAATCTCCTTGTTCATGCGGAACATGTCGACCCTGGCCTGCTTGAACACGGCCTGCATCTTGTCATCGCAGCGGATCTGGCGCTTGTCCTTGGGATCCTGGAGGTCGTTTGCCTTGATGTGCTCCCAGAGCTTCTTGACTACTTGCGGGCGAGAGAGCTGTGGTCATGCGCTGTTAGCAACCATTCTCTCACTGCTTTGCAGCAGAACATGGGAGGGCACCGGTCCCGATGCGCCCAGGCGGCATGCCGGGTCAAACGGGACGACGGCGCAACTTACCGTGGACTCGCCACAGAGCTCCGAGAGAGTCTCGCTCAGCAAAAAGGGCTTCTGGAAGCCACCGCCCGCCTTTCTCTTGGGAGGTCCCGAGTCTGCGCTGCCATCCACCTCGCTGTCGTCGCCGTCACCAACCTTCTTGGCGCTCTTCTTCCGAGGGGCCTTCTTCTTGGTTACCTTTGCCCGGTCGCCGCCCCCGCGTGTCGTGCGGGCGCGGGCCAGGCTGTTCTCCTGGGCCTGCAGCTGCGCGGCGAGGCGGGCGTCTGCATCCTCGAGCGGCGACGATCGTTTCGCCTTCTTCTTGGCAGGCTCGGGCGACGCCGACGGGTCCGTCTCGCCAGAATCGGAGACGCCGTTGGCCGCGGCACGCTTGTTGGGCGACGGCTCGGGAGCAGACGAAAGGGGGACGCTGTTCGTGTCGGCCCCGGCCCCAGCCCCGGAGACGGCGTCGAAGCGAGCTTCAATAAGCTTCTTGATGGCGTCCTGCGGCGTGTTAGCAACGTGGACGGGGGAGACGGAGGCACGGCCAGCAGCGGGGGTCGGTGCAGATGCATATCCGCCGGCGGGCGGCTAGCGCACCTTTTGTTCGCTCAGGTCGAGGCCGCCCAGGGACCCCTCGAGGCCCTAGCGGACCTTCTTGCGGGAAATGGTTTCGAGGTCGGCATTGGCGAGGATGTTGTCGATGATGGCCGTGAAGCGTTGCAGCTCCTCGGGAGAGACTGGGGCGGGCCGGCATCAGTCAGCATCGGCGCAGCTCCGACCAGGCAGGACAAGGTGTGGAGATACTCACGTGGGGTGCTCATGTTGCTCTCTGCGGCCGAGTGCGGCGTCGAGCGTCGAGCAAACTCGCGGTGCGTCGCGAGCAGCGGTGTTGCTTGGCGGCAGCGATGGGCGGAGGGGCGCGAGCGAGGCGTTGATGGCCGAGCAGTGAGAGCCGAATGCCTCACAGCATAGCCGGCGGCTGGCGTGATGTCCGTCAGGCGCCGAGGCGGCGGCAGCGGCGGCGGCGAGGCAAGGTCGGTGTGGTGTTACACGATGCTGCACGGCGAGGCAGAGAGGCCAGGTAGGGCAGCGCGTGCCGGCTCCCCGTGCTGTCTGTGCAGTGCTGCGGCCGTGTGCCGATGGAGCGAAGAGGGGATCGGGACTGGGAGCACCGCCAACACGACTGGCTCGGACGACGGGCTGGCCTCCGCCGACAGCAAACACAGGGCGGCCTCGGTACAGGGCAGCAGCCGGCAGAAGCAGAGCGAGCAGGATGCAGAAGAGGATGCAGATGAAGGGACGGGGTCGGTGGCTTTCGCGGTGGACAACGACAGACAGATGGCAGACGGCAGACGGCAGACGGCAGG
>LFRF01000015.1:120728-190160 GCA_001189435.1 Tolypocladium ophioglossoides CBS 100239 | reverse complement strand
CAGACGGCAGACGGCAGACGGCAGACGGCAGAGGCAGCGCTGGCAGCCTTTCGCGTCGGTTTATGGTTTAGCTCGTGCGACTTGAGAGGCTGTCGACGGGGCTGTTGCCGGGGCGGAGATCGCGGGAGACCGTGCGATGCGCACCATCACCGCCTGTGTGGCTGGGGCGTGAGGCTGTGGCTGAACCGCCAGCCCGTGTGGGGTTGGTGCGGAGGCAGCCGCGCGCGCCACAGACCGCCAGGGTGGGGGCCAATCACCGCGCCGAATTGGACGCCGTGGCGCGGCCGCCTCCGCTGCAGCCTCGTCACGTGCGGTGCTCGGCTCGCTCGTCGTCCTGCGTCTGATGCTTTGACGACGGCGACACTCGACTAATGAAAGCTCCCTTTGCCACTAACAAAAATAACCCTCAGGCCGGGGCAAAGTCCCCAGTGTGGCTCTTAGTGCTGCGCCCAGACCCAGCGCCGGTGCGCATCCAGCAGCTCCCCGGTCTAGGAGCGCAAGTACTCGCAAACACGGCTCCCCCAGTGAACACTGCCCTTGTACGTCGCCATGCCCGGCGCGTTGCCCGACCTCAAGCCCTCCACGGCCTCTGCGAGCTCGGGGCCCAGGCCCTCATCCTTGATCTGGCGTATCGGGTACATGTACGTCTTGAACGAAAAGAGCACCGCCCACGTCTGCGGCAGCCGGCTCAGGGTCTGCAGCTCCACCCTGCAGAACGTCTGACGCAAGTGGTCAGTTTCGTTGCCGTTGCCAGCATCACATGACGGGCGAGAGGACGTGCCTGATCCATGTCCATGGCCTCATCTGCGCTCCTGCCACCAGCTGTGTCATGGCTGCTGCATTTGAACAGTTCGCCGTGTGTCTGGATTGCCCACTGTGCCATCCCATGCGTCAGCGCAGCTGCCAGGTTGCTACGACGAAACTCACATTCATGCGCTTGACGCTCTTTCCGACTTGCATCTTGCTGAAGAAACGCTCCATGCTTGCTCCAATCTTCTCATACGACGGCACCGGCGAGTGGATGTCCCTGAGAAGCCTCCCCAGCTTGGTGGACGGGTCGAACCCGGAGGGGAAGCAGCATACAAATGCCACCGACACGTGGCCATTCGGCGTCTCGTGCAGCAAAAACATGTCCTCTTCGACAGTCTCTCCGAGAATTCGCAGCGCGGCTGTCGGGTCTTCGGGTGGCGTCGTTGGGTGCGTCTTGCCCGTAGCCATGTTCTTGGACTTACTGCCGTCGCCAGACAGCTGGAACAGTGTCGGGAAACGAGTCGGCAGAAAGTCTGCCATCAAATACGTGTACAGTTCCCTCACGGCTTCGACTCCGCTGGGCTGGCACCCGTGAACCCGCTCCCCATGCTGGACGATGAGGCTTCGCCTGAGGTTGACCCTATCAAGGTAATCTCTGTCGATGGTAATCAGATCCGATGGTGCATCTGCTTGCAGCCCTGCCAGATGGTTAGCCAAGTCACCAAATGGTTGGAGGTTCGGCCTTGGACGGGTCACGGCTGAGGCATCGAAGACGGGAGCAGCTTACCCATCGTGATGTGATAGACGGACCTGAAAGGTCGAAGCTGCCTCGGCTCTGCCGACTTCCAATCAAAGTTCTCGAGCGGTTCTATGGCCAGCGGAGCGGGGGCCGACTTCTCAACCGGCTTACCCCGGGTTTGTCCATCACGTTCATTTGCCGTACGCTTGAACTGTGCAGCCAGTGCGTGTTAGCATTTACATGGCGTCGGCCATTGCTGAGGACCAACCACTTTAGCAATGAGCCCGAGCAGCAAAACGAACCCAAGCACGATGGCGGGCGGCAAGCCGAAAGGCATCGAAACGCCGTCAAGTTGAAGGCCGCTGCACCAAGTCATATCGGCGTGGCTGCGTCGAAAGCCAGGCGTGATGCAACTTCAGAGTCCATTAGCCACCAGACGCCAAGCTGCGCTTTCAGCATTCAACGGCTGTGGCTTTTAGTCAGCGTTTGGGGAGAGTCGCGATACCGGCGACCATATCTTCCCCAACTCGCCGATCGGTCGTCTCCGCCTTGGAACCCCACACCGGATGCAGGTATCGAACCTTGTTGTGTGACGAGATACGTTATCTATGGACGCCCATCACGCCTCTTGTAGCTACGTGCATATCGTTACATTCTGGCCTTGGGCGGGGTCAGGTCACGACGCGGCTGGGGGAAGAGAGATTCGGGAAGCACGCTGCCATGGATTGAGATTGCGACTGTCAGGGCCACGGCTTGCAGGGCGATGGATCTGGCTTTGACCATGTTTCTTTTGCTTAGAATATGCGCGGTCCTGTTAAACTGTCACGTAATACAGACTTCAACGGTACTATATTGCCAGCTCAACTTGGATGGAATTGCACCTTCTCCATTTCATCGGGAGTTGAATCGTCGTCAATCCAACTACCCTATACCAACCCTGAGATGAACCGGCGAATAATTGGCGTCGCAGTAAGCACAGGGAAATAAAGAACATGGCTACTGAAAACCCTCCTCCCGGCCTTCACGTTGCCGCCGTTTGCCCGCGCCTGCTTCGATGCCGTTCATGGGACAGTTGCGCCACGGCTAGGGACGTTGGCTGGCAGGATGCGGTCAGATGCAGGAGCTGAGAGCATGGACTCGAGAGGCAGCCGGCTCCGATCGCAACGCCCGAAACCGGTGGAGAGGCATGATGGCACTTCAAGTGGTATGTCATTTATTGATGAATCTTTTGCTGGAGAGTATTCCTCGCGGTTCCCGCGTAGACGTTCAATAACACGGAGCCGGGGCATCCGGAACTACCGACCTTCCAGAGTGGTACTAGTCCATCTCCGCGGCATACTGTTTGTGGCCATCTACATGATATCCACAACTTGGCCGCTCGCCCAGTTACCTCTTTGGCCACGTCGACAGCTTTCAGCACACCGGCACATCACCTATACCGCCGCMGCCGCAGCCGGGGTTACCGGAGCTGGACCTCAACGGCTACGGCGGAGGTAGCAACGCGTTCAACAGCCAGAGCGTCGACGACATCGCTGACACGGGCACCAGCCTGATGCTGTTGCCCAGCGCCATCGTCGACGATCATTGGGCAACGTCTGCGGCTGGAAACAGGGGGTCCTAACCACGAGCTCACTGTCCCGAAAAACGAGGGCAAGTCGCAAGCGGAAGTCATTGAACACACGGAGGGGGACGGGTGGAAGTAGGGAGGGCGTTTGGGGGTGAGGATGCAGGTGTTAAAGCAGGAGATTCAGGCGCATCTTGTCATGAGTCTCTCAGGAAGGCCTTTGCATTATCCACCATTTTCAACTACTCGAATAGCCCTGTTTCTTCGGTGCCCTCTTCATATACCTGATAACATACCTTCCCCACCTCCCACTTCCCTTCTCCCCTATAACCTCCTCCCCCTCCCTCGGCTCTCTCGGTGCATACTCATCTAAATTTATATCTAGCTCCCTCATAACCTCAAACCCGAATTTCGTATACGCTTCCCACGCCTGATGCGATGAATGCACCCACACAAAGAGCCCTAAGCTGTCTGCAATGGTATTGCCGTGTCGTATTAGGGCGCCGCCTACGCCTCGGGATTGGTGCGAGGGCGACACGACGAGACCAGCGATGAACATGCAGGGCGTGTCCCGAGGAATCAGGACGGACACCCAGTGTTGCATGTCAGCGTCTTCGAGAGCGTGGAGACGATCAATCGAGTCTTCCTCCTTTCTCTCTCCACCATCCTTGTTATCCTCATTTTCCGATTCATCATTCTTCCCTTGCTCTGCCTCCACCGGCTTCTCGTCCCCGGGTCCCCTCCACGGAATCACTCCTTCGTCCACGCCCCTAAACGCCCAGCCCGAATGCCCCACGATCTCGCCCGTTTCCTCGTCTACGGCTTTGACGTAGATGTGTGTCTTTTGGTGAAGGGTAGCGAGGAAGTTGGAGCGGAAGATTGTGTACATGTCGTAGGGCTTTCGGCCAAGCTGTTTGACGATGGTGTGTGGGTCGACGGAGAAGGCGGAAGAGGTTATTTGGGCACAGGCGGGGATGTCGGCGTAGTTGAGGGGTTGGATGGAAACCGAGATGCGCTTGCTAGAAGGCATGATGGCGCTGCAGAGGCTGGGTGTGAGGATTCGGGATTGGACTTTAGTGGGTTGAACTCGTAGCGGAACCTCAAAGGAGGGTTTATTCCTTGCCTGGAATGCTGAACTTCTGAAAGTGAACGCTCAGTGGCCTCCGAATGACAGATGCTTTGCTTGATAAATGTTGTGCGTACTTGGTACTGGCACGTTCGTTTCGAAATCGCGATGGTGCCGGAGAGGAGTCATTCGGCGAAGCGAGTCCAGACCCTGTACCTCACGTTACTTGGGATGAATTGAGTGGCCTCCACGTGCCCGTCCTTCACACATTTTATGCCCAGCAGCTCGTGCAGGGGCTTGGTCCGTATATCCTGGGCCCCGTTGAGTGCAAATCCGTTGCTCGGGCCTTGAACCACACTGCGGAATGCAGCTACGAAGTGCCGAGTACCGAGTACGGAGTTCCCCGCCACGCAAGTGGTACGGATGATGCGATCCATCCATCGCACGCAATCTGCTACCTTGTTCTACGGCAATAATTTTTCGACAGCGACCTCTACAGGTGCATGTATATCAGGAACGCTTTTTCCTATTTTTTAGACTGGGGAGGTACGCTTTATAGAATCAATATGCCTACGGGCGCCCTTTCTCCCCAGATCGTTACGAATAAGTAGTATGTATCCGTAAGGCCAACCAGTAAGATAAAGTAAACAGCCCCTAGACTAGCACGAGACTAGAATGCAGAAGCTTCCTTGCTATACGACTAGATGGTTTAAGCGATAATTCCCGTCGAGTAACCGCCGGCACCCGAGAGAATTGGAAAGGTCCCTTCGGGACGTACAAGCAGCGTCCTTCCGTTGTGTCCTCCGTCAAAGCACCTGCTATCAAGCATCTGACCCCAAAGCGAGTCGGCCGCGCAACTCTGCAAGTCCATGTCCGCGCCCACTTTCAATGCCGAACGACGGATCACATTGGTAATAAGACACCTGCAGATCGAGTCAAATCCGTACCTCATGTCAAGAACACAACGTGTGAAGAACGATAGGAAAATAGACGAGTCACATTGTGCAGTGCTGGCACGGCCCCAGGTTCTACCCCCTGTACGTTCCCCGGACTTCTCGATCGGATTTGGGCTAGCATAGTAACGGCATTCGACTAAATTGAGCACCCCCAGTTGTAGTAGAGCTCCTTGATAGCAACCCTCATCTGCATGTATAGATATTGGCACACTTGCATGAACTGGCAGCTGCAATTGAAGTTGTCCATTGTGAGTTGTGGGTGGCCTTGTCTCCCATGGTGGGAATTGGTCAGATGTCATTCGCAGAGGCTCCAATCTCATTAAACTACGCGAGATAGCCCAGTGCCACAGAGCCGCTGATCACATCTGGTCGAATATAATTAAAGCGCCGCTGGCCTCATCTTTCATCTGCATTGCAACAGTATCCGTCTGTTGCTTCCGTCCTCAACCCGCCGTCATGAAGTTCTTCGGCAGCGTGGCGCTTCTGGCCTCATTGGTCGTTGCGGCCCCCTCCGCCGTCAAAGACAACGCTGCTTCGCCCTTGAACGTCAAGGTTGAAATGACGGGCAACTCTCTGGTCACGGCCGTCTTTACCAACACTGGCCAGGACGACCTCAAGCTGCTCAAGACCGGCACCGTGTTTAGCAAGCAGGCCACCCGAAAGGCCAGAGTCTCCTCCAATGGTAGGTTGCGCCACATATCCCCTAATACATCGCTTCCGGCTTCGTGCTGGGTCTCATGCATCGGATGTGTCGTTTGATATGGCACGCCCCGGGACGATGTTTAGACTCGACTCGGGACGCCCCTGATCAAAGGAATGGCACAGCCTCTGATGTAGATGGCCATCTGAGACCGCTCTACACGCCGCAATGCGCACCCCCCTACGGATACCTGAGACTGWTTTACTTGCTTTGCCCAATCCACTCCAAGTATACGGAGTATGAAGCACGAGTACGGATTACATGGACGCCGACTGAACAAGTTTAAACATAGGCAAGGAGCTGGCCTTTGAAGGCGAATACGTCTCGGTGGACCTCGAAAACCTCAGCGATGCTGCCTTCCAGCCCATTGCTGCCGGCCAGTCCGTCGAAGTCAAGTTCGACATCGCCGAGGTGCACGACCTCTCAGCCGGTGGCAAGTATATCCTCCACGCCACCGGCCGTCTTCCTTACGCCAAGGGCGGAGAGACCAAGATCTCTGGCTCGGTATCTTACAGCTCCAACAAGCTCGAGGCCATGGTCGATGGGAAGCGGGCTGCCGGGTTGCTGCTCAGCTTCATGAAGCGCGCAAACGTCCAGGACTGCGAGGGCAGCAAGCTCGCGGCCCTCAAAACGGCCATCGCCAACTGCAAGAAGCTTGCATCCGCCGCCCAGGAGGCCGCGAACTCGGGCCCTGACGGCCGCATGGACGAGTACTTCAAGTCCTCATCCAAGAGCACGAGGAGCACCGTCTCAGACATCTACAGCAAGGTCCAGGGCCAGTGCTCGTCCACCGACAGCGGCACCAAGGCCAGCTGCTACAACGACCACGGCCAGTGCGACAAGGGCGCCCTGGCCGTCACGACCAGCGGCAAGACCACGGTCTTCTGCGACAACTTCTTCAGCAACCTTCCAGCGGTAGCGGACCAGTGCCACGCCAAAAGCCAGGCCACGTCGTTCCTTCATGAGACCACGCACATCAGGGCGGTTGCGGGCACCGACGACGTGGCCTACGGGTACGACGACCTGCGCAAGCTGAGTGCCGAGGACGCCATCCGAAACGCCGACACCTTTGCGCTCTTCGCCAACGCGGTTGACCTCGGCTGTGCCGTGCCGGCAAGTGGCGCGGCCGGGCAAGAAGACACTGACGAGTGAACAAGGCAAAATTATGGAATGCGTGAGAAATTTATGGATTTTAACGTGGGTAACATATGGAAACGTGAGAAACGGATGGAAATGTGAGAAAAAGATGGAAGCATGAGCAACGGACAGACATGTAAGCAATAGATGGACACTGCAAGCAAGAAGTATACCACATGTAGCGTTCTGCAGTACTTATCAGTCAACCTCGGACCCTCAAAGTCCATGTCCCGACAGTCGACGGGCAACCCGCTGGTCTTTGGTCATGTGCCCATGCAGACGTGAGTCATTTCAGGAAGAGAGGAGTTGTGGAAGGTAACAATCGTGGATAAAGAGACAAGAAGCTGTAGGTCGAGGAGTGTGACTGTTTTGGCCCATCTTCACGTTGAGCCGAAGGAGAAGGAGGCGATGCCGTGTGGCTCATTGGCAACTTCAATGTCACTGAAACGAAGATGAATGGTCCAGAGTGCTGATTCACCTAGTTGACTTTCTACTCTGCCATCTCCCAGTTAATGGCGACTATGATTCTAGAAAGCCTTATGTCGTACGCTCAAGTCCACCTCCCTCATCCTCGCGTCCACCCCAGCAACGCAACACAGAACAGCCAACACGCAACTCTGTCTACCGCTGCCTGATCACCACGCGCCTCCTGGCCTCTGAGCAGCTTCTCCGAGACTCCACGAAGCTTAGCCACCGAATCGAAGACCTCTTCGAACGAAGCTAGGGCCTTCTCGTTAGCGTGGTAGAGAACGGTGCCGAAAGCGAGCCCAAGTGGGTCGAGAGGCGGGCCTCTAGAGCCTGGACCTGCTTCTCCAGCTGCCAGATGCGCGCTTCGGGCGAGTTTCCATCCATGGGCGCAGGACGACCTGATGGGACCTGAGCGTAAGTTTCAACCTGGAGTGTCGCTTCGGGCACGGCACCTCTCATTTTAGTCTGAATGCTAGACTCGATCTTCACCGGACTGCTTTCAATCATGGTCCGCATGTTGTCCAGCTGATCCATCAACGTATTGGTCAAGGTCGAGGCCGACTTCCCCACGCCTCTGATCACCTGCGTGGGTCCAGCCCCGGGGGTAGAGCGTGTCTGGGAAGACTGCTCCTCGGCGGTCGAGCTGGACGGGCTCCAATTGCGTTTGCGCTTCGCTCGGTGCTTCTCGTGATCGTCTGCAGTCGGGCGCTTCTTTGCAGGCACAAAGGAGGCGGGCTGGAGATCCAGTGGTTCCATCTTCACCGGCCGGACTTGGCCGGTAAAACTGTTAGCTCGAGTCCTTGGCCATGGCGTTGTTGCGCCGTTGGACGACGCCCTCATGCCTTGCTCCGTGATTACACTGGTGCTGGCCTCGGATCTAAAGACGACGCCCTGGCCCACCATCTGGGTTTCTGTGCCAGCCTCAATCTTCACTGGGGCAGTGTTGTTGTCCTGCCCCCTGATCATGTCGGGGGAGAAGCCGGACTTCCAACGATCAGGAGGAAGATTTACATCTCGGATTGTATTCGAGACCAAGGAGATGGCAGAATGCTGCACCTCGTTCCAGAGCGGCTGGAAGTCGTTCAAGAGCGCCGCGGACTGGGTATTCCTGATATTCGCCCATGCCGCTCGTCGGACGGCCCAAGTAGCATGGAGATCAATGGAGCGAGAAGTGATGCGGTCGCGGAGCTCGATCCAGAGGTCGACGAGGCGAGTCAGGAGGGACGAGTGGTTGTTTTCCTTGAGGATCGAGCAGCGGATTCTAGTGGCAGTGTAGTACTCCACGACTCTGAGGACCTTCCAGGGCGTTTTGTCGCTAATATCCAAGCCCCAATCTTCCTTGACGTTCTCCCAAAAGACCGAGGTGTGCTTCAGGTCCACGTAAAAGAGGAGCATGCGGAACAGCACGACTAGGTTATTGTAGAGCCTGGTTCCATGGGCCTTAGTTCCCTTGGTGAACTTTCGCTGGCGAAGAACTTCGATGATGGAATTCTTCTCGGCCTTATTCAGGGTCAAGTCCACGAGGTTGCTGGGGCTTGTGGCCGAGAAGCCCTGAGCGTGCGGCAGCTCTGTGATCATAGCCTTTGGGCTCATGATCGTGCAGGTTCAGGGACTCAACAACAAGGGAAAGCTTGCAAGAGGCAGGGATGCGGGAGGCAAGCGACGTAGTAGGAGCTTCGAAATGAGATGGGAAAAGCTGCGGGATCGAAACCGAGCAGCAGGAGTTGTGGAAGAAAGAGAATCGTACAAGGGTGTAGTTGTGGGAGGTGCGTAAAGAGCAACAAACGCGCGTCGCCCAGCAACGAGGGCGAATAGGGAAAAGGCCAGTCACAGTGCAAGTCACAGTTGCCAGGGAAATGTATGGGCGGCCTCAGGCACATCCGGTGTAGACTGGCTTCTATATGCTGCGAGTTGCGAGCTGTCCAGGCTCAGCGAGCACCTCTCAGTCAGGTTGCCAGGGAGCATACTGGGGAAGTACATGCCTGGACTCATGTTCAGGGCAGCCCCAGGCACGTCAACTGCAAGTAAGCTTCTGTGAGTTGCAGGCTATCCAGGCCAAGTGTGTAACTCGGTCACGATGCCATCTAAGTCTTCTACAAGCAAGTCCAGCAACTGTGAATGCCCAAGTGTCTATCATTTTTACCTACGTCTAATCCCATTTTACCTGCTGCCAGCCTTTAATGTTGCTCCTCCAGCTCTCAACGAGCTCCGACACCGTGCCATCTTCAATCAAAGCCCCCAGTTCATCGTCCATCCCATCCTCAAACACCCATCTCTTGAGCGCGGCCACAAAGTCTCGCCCCGACACCACGCCGCCCTTCACCTTCTTTACCAGCTCCTTTCCCTCTTTAAAGGCCCCGTCTGCCGCAGACTCGAGGCTCTTCAGCTGTGAGAGGACCTCCTTGTGCAGATTGCTGCTTCCCGATCGGTCGCGCTCCTTTTCTCGCTCGTTGTAGGACAGGATCCACTGCGTGGTAAGCTTCATTGCCACTGCCGTGTCACGGAACATCGCAATGTTGTGCAGTGATTTTAAAGTCGACACCGCCTGCTCCACTGCATCGCCCTGTGGAGTCGAGACAAGCGTACGCAAGCCGTCAAGACTAACGCGCAACGACGCCGTCAGCTGGCTCAACACATCGGGCAGCGGGTTCGTACGAGCAATCCCGGTGCAGAGAGGAATGAGTGTACAGAGCAAACTGACGGCCTCWAAGTACAGCATCTCTGCCTGTGTGCATGCCGAACCTGCGCTGCCAAGAAACTTGGAGAATGAGTGGCCAAGTTGAGCCATCATCTCGAGGACAAAGGCCTGGTCTGTTCCGCTGGCAACTGCCGAGGATTTGTAGACTGTGGGAGGCTTCCAGTCCAGCACGTCATGAAAAGCTTCTGACAGCAGGGAGAGATGAGATCGTTGGTTCTGCGGACAATGTTAGCTCGCACTCTGGCACTGCGTGGAAGCAACACGTACCGATGGCCCAGGACCGAGCAGCAGTCTTGCGTGCATGGGGGACCAAGCGCTGCAGTCCCATGACGGGAATGATCCGTAGTCAGTGGCGTTTTTGAGACACAGCTCATCGTGAACATCGGCTGTTGCGTGTCAGCGAAATCGCAAACCAGGGCCTGAGGGTCTTTTACCAAATCGAGCGTCACTGAGCAACTCCCCATAAGGCTGCCCGAGCAGCCTCTCTGCTCTCGCCTCCTCGACCAGACTCATCACCCGCGTGCAGCTAGAGCGAAGGTTCTCAATATACTTGGGCATGTCCATTACGCTGCTGTAGCTGCCGGCCTCGAATGCATCGATTAATCGCCTCGGCATTCGTAGCTTCAGGGAGACTACGTAATGCGACTTGAGTGCATCGTGGAGTTGCCAGCCCCAGTTGTCCGACGGCGAGATGGCCGAGGGAGAAACGGTCGACAATCGGTCGTAGAAGATGGGCGCGAGAGAGTCGACGATAGTACGCTTAACAACAAGGCTATCCCAAATCTCGCGAGATCTGTACGCGGAGCCCAGAAGCAGGTGCAATTGTACCAGTATCAGCGACATTTGGCTGTGTTTTGGCGTGAGATGGAACTGATGCTCGAGTATGAAGAGCGCGCGAAGAAGATATTGCGCCGTGGGTGGGCGCGAAGGAGTGAACCCAGATCGCTCTTCATTGAACGCCAGTCGCAGATTGCAAAATCCAACCACCATGGCCAGTTCGGGTATGATTTCATTCTCGGCAGCTGGGTTACCAGCGAGCTGCTCGGTGGTTGACTTGTATAGAGCGAGACCATTCCGGCCAACGCTGGACAGGCATGAAGCGCACAGAGCAGTGTCGAACTCGGCTTCGCAGACGATGCACTTGGACTTCGGCTTCTCACCGGGTATCGCTACGGCACTCAATGGGCACGTAGAGGCGAAATACTGCAGTTTCAGCGAGAGCAGCCGTATTCTCGCAGCCACTGCAGCGTCTGAAGCGGCGTCGGCCAACCGAGGGATGTGGTCGTAGGCGATGAACTTGATCGCCGATGCATCTAGCCTCTCAACGAAGCCCTTGATGTCGTCAAAGCACGCCAAGCTGCTCTTTTGGTCCTCGACGTAGTTGATCAATTCCCGAATTCGGAGCGATAAAGGCTGTCCATCCTGCAAGTCGTCTTCGTCGCCAGCGCCGAGATCGAAGGCAGCCGACACCCGCGCCAGCAAAACGTTTCGTCTGTAGATGGGCCGCAGGTTCTTGGACTTGGCAACAGTAAGCAGCAAGTCCTGAACGAGCCTTTGAATACTATATCCCCTTGTCAGTTGTGTCCGTTTCACGACTGCCATTGTGACATACTCCGGATCGACGTTCTTCAAATGCGACGCCGCGTCGATGAAATGCCGCCAGACCAGCCAGTCGGCGGCCAACAACGTCGGCTCATCATCCTCGTCGGCGTCGGACAGGCAGTCACTGCAGAGGTTGAAGAGACCTTCCCAGTCGCCTTGGCGTTGGTGCTTTGCCGCGACTCGTAGAAACAGCTCCTTGCGGCCGAGGCGGAACTGCGACACCGGGCTGAATACCGGGCTGGCGAGCAGCTTCTCGAAATCAGCTACGGTTCCATGCGTCTCGACGACGTCGTAGAGGAGAAGAATTTCTTCCTCTGTCTGCACGCTTCGGGCGGGAGGCTTCGGCGGCTCGTCTTCTGCTGCCGTGGTCCTTGCCTGATGGGATGAGCGTCAATACGGTGCCACGGAGGCGAGGTGCTCGGCACAGTACCTGTTCGGTGAGCTGGGCAGCACGCTCAATCTGCTTCTGGGCGAGAGTGCCGTATAGCTTCCGCTTCTCGGGCGGAGACTTCGGGCTCGTCTATGGCGACTGTCAGCGTACGGAGGACGAGCGATGCAGGATACGGCACGCGTACCGCCAGCATATGAGTAATGACAATGTTCCAGAACAAGAACGACCTCTCGTTGGGAAAAGACCTGTCCATTATGGCGCCAATCTGTCACGCATCAGAAGCTGCCCACGATCATGACACGCGGTTGTCCACGGGTACTGTACCTGCTGAGTGCTCACCAGGTCCCAGTGCAGCAAGCAGGACTCCAGACACCGCGTAGCCGCGCTCCTGTCCTTGGGCGACGCCTTGACGGCTCTCACGCGAAGCGGGCCGAGCGTCTGGGCAAAGTCGGCTTCGTGAATCAGGTCCAGCGTCGCCCACTCGAGCAGGTCAATGGCGTCGACATCCTTGACGACCGTCGCGTCCTTGACGTACTGCCCCACGGCGGCCACGGCGGCGAACTTGAGGTTGGGGTCGTCGAGCTGGCTCTCGGCACATATCTTTACAATCTAGTGAAGCGAGATGCGCAGTCAGTTGCGAGCCACAGCCACGGGCCAACGTGGTATATCACGGCGAATAACCGACCTCGAAGTACTGGTCGTTGAACGTCCGCGCCCGCTTCTCGGCCAGGCGTATGGCGACGGGCCAGTTGCCATCATGGAAAGCAGACTGAAGCTGCAGGTCGACTCCATTACTTAACCGAGGGCGTTGGCGACTCATGGCATGTGAGCTGTGCGGTGCCGTGTTTCGTCCGGGTTGGCTGGTGAAGTCTCAGGAATCCTTTGGAGGGGCAGTGACAGCAGCGCCTGAGGGGACCGTGTTGGCCGGCGGCACCGCACTGTGAAGGATGCCCTGGAGTCGTAACTCGGACTTTCGCGACACGATAATGTGCAAGGCTCCCGTCGCATGAAATATGTTGCAGAGAATATTTGTGTATATCTACAGAAAGTCGACTCTTATGCAAGCCGCACCATTAACAGCACCGGCTAGTCGCAGGCAATACCTGGAATCTCTCAGCCGCCAACACCAGTGCTGTGCCCATCATTCCCACAGTTTTGTACAATATCCCCTCGTGTCTTGAGCCCCAGGCATCCATCTTCTTCCGTCACTCAGAGGTATCCATCTCGGCGTCGCATCGGCTGGGTGTAGACGCCGTCCAGTCTCTATCCCGACATCACCAGAACTTGCCGCCATTCTCCTTTTTCCGGCGTTCAGTCTGCCGCAATGTCAGTCGCCATGCACTCACCGAAGCAAGCGCCAGCCTCGGTATGTCTCCAACGTACCCAAGCCTGCTTGCAGTCGCGATACGCCCTGCTACTGGTCAGTCCCTCCCCTCCCCCAGTCCCTCGTCGACGCGGATCGCACGCACTGGAAATATTCGCCGCACATGGCCTTGTCGCCGCCGTTTCGGTACAGGCACTTGTAGCTTCGCTGCGCGGCCTCTTGGCACGGATCGTAGAACTCGCTCTTGGATTTGCTGCGGCGCGAGGTCGAGGGTTAGCACCTTTAGCGATGCGCGAAATTGGGCTCGGGGGACGCCGAGGGCGGCCGACTTACGTCTCAAACTTTTGTTTCGTCTTGTTGTCCCACGGATCCGCCTCCAACCCTTGCGGCTTTTCTGACGCCATGATGTTTATCGTGCCGAGCGCGGTCGGTGCAGTTGTCGATGGCAGGATGAAGTCATGGTCGGCCGGATGAATCTCGGCAATCGCTGTTCCGGCTGCCGACGGCAACGGCGGGATGAAATCGCACTGTGTCATTGGCTTCCACATGCGCCGGTAACAGTATGCTAAACCGTAGGACGAAAGCTGTAAGAAAGGGAAGGGTCTGAGAACTTTAGAGTCCCCTGATATAGTTTAGTTCTCTGCCTGGTAGAGTAATTACGAATGTGCCCCAATAGCCTCCCAGAACCCATCACCATCAAACCCACCCGTCCTCCCCTCGCGCGCATTCTCCAGCAGCCCATCCCTCGCAAGCCCAATCTTGCGCGTCGTCTCCAAGCTGCAGCATAGCCCGACTTCAAACGCCTTCAGCCCGGGCTCGCCCATGAGCGCCAGGGCGCCTAGCCCCAAGTACGAGTGGTAAACGTCTGGCGGTGCGCCCACGGCCTTGGAGAAGCCGCCGATGCGGTGCTGCGTGATATCGAGGATGTACCTGCGGGAGGGGGGGATGTTGACCATGGAGAAGCCGTCGAGCATCTGTGTTCAATCAGCAGTTAGCCACCACATATACAGCGTCAGCAGTTTCGTGGGAGCCGGGTGTCATACCGCAAGCGTGCCGGCCACCCACCAGCAGTAACACGTATCTGCCTTTTTGTTCCACCTCCCGTTGTAGCCGACGTGGCCGCAGCCCTCTGGCAGGCTCAGCGCCCCCAGCTTGGACTCGATAAAGTTTTCTCCCTCGTCGTCGTCGTCCTCATCCTCCTCTTCCTGCGCAAGGTACGTGAACTGCCTGTGGACGAGAAAGTTTATCATCCCCTGAAGATCGGCCACGCCTTGCTTGATCGCGGGCCCCTCATGAGGCGAAGATGATGATAGTGGGCAGTCTAACATATAGAGAGCTGATATTCCGCAGTACGCATAACCGGCTATGAGGCATATGTTAGCTCGACAGCAGACCTGGCGAGCGGGAGACGAACCGTGGGATTCATGTTCTGAAGCCTCGGCGAGACCACCATCGTACGTCTGCGAGTCGGTCAGCCGATAAAGTCCTTGGGCGGAACATTCAGTGAACCCACCTGCCCCTGCCGTATGTGTGCCACGAGCTTGTCGACGTCGATATCCTCCTCCCAGGCCTCGTCTCCTGGCTGAACAGCCCCCCTCAGCATCCACCGAACGCAGCTCGCCAGGTAGCTGTGCCGCATGTCCCTCCCACCAACCGCCTCGCCCTCCCACAGCACCTGTTCAAAGCTGCCATCCTCTCGCTGCAGCTTCCGTAGCCACCTTAGGAGCTTCCTCCGCCGCACGCCCGCAAAGGCAGCCCGCGCCTCCGTCTCCGTCCCTGCCGCCACGCCGAGCAGGAGTAGCGCGAAGAACGTCGCCGCGAGGTTCGCCGATCCCTTGGATGCGTCTTGCCCGGCTAGGGTGTGCGTCGGGCTGCCGCAGAACCCACCGTCGGGGTGCTGCAGGCTCAGGACCCAGGCTCGGATGGAGGAGCGGTCCTTGGCCGAGAGGGGCACGGAGAGCACGTCAAGGGCCGAGACGATGAAGTAGGCGAATGTGAGCCGCGTGGAGTCGTTTGCGGTGTACGGAGACGGGAGATATGTGCTGTGGCAGCGCTGCCAGTACTTGACGTGCCTGGCCTTGTCCAGGCCGGACTCTTGCGTGGTCATGGTGCCCCCCGGCGGTCAAGAAAGACAACTACAGCAACAAAAGCAATGGCGGAGCTGTATGTCTCAAGACTCAACCTGAAGACAACGGGGACCTTGAAACAAAAGAACCCTCATGACAATCTAGAGAGACATCGTGTTGCTGGACATCATCTCAGGCAAAGCTGCCATGGTCAGCAACAGCTCGAAACAGCTCAACGCTCAACTAACGAGGTACTTGACTGTGCTAACGCCGTACCCAAGTCTTGTGCAGGGATCATAGCCAATAAGGATGCCGCGCGATTCGCGGTACTTTGATTTACTAGCAAAGGCCACTATAACAGAAGTCCCAACAATTCTGGCCTGTGCAAATCGCTGCCTTGCACTTATCGCAGCCCTGGTGTGTCTTCACGGCCGGCTTCGCGTTATTCGTGCTACGCGCGCTAAAAGGCTTGCGTAGGCTGCTTCGCGACCGCACCTGCCCAGCCCTGAATCCTTGACAAGCAACGCATAAGGAGCCTGTGAGAAAAACGTGATTATGCTGTGAAATGGGCGTTAGGCGTTACGCGACGAGTACTCCGGACCTCTAGGTTAGTGGGAGAAAGTGGGATCGTCAGCCACCCCCCCCTGCCAGCTCAGTGCCCCACCGATAAGAGCAAAAGCTTCGATATGGACTGGCCAGGCACGGAATGACGCCACCATCGCCCGACGCAGAACATCTCTCTCAGTTTGTTTACTCGAAACTAATCTCGGGCTCCCCTAATCAACAAACCAACACTACCTTGCCTTCCCGTCGTCGCACCGTCGCGCAGAGCCATCGTCCCTCCTGCCGTCAAGCTCCTCTGGCCGACACGCGCCCGTGCCTGTGCCCGTACGTTTTGTCACTTGTCACTTGGCGACCTGCGTTTCACGATCGGGGGCACGTGCCGACAGTCCGGAGCCTTCTTTGCGACCGAGCGCGAAACGGACATCGTGACGGGCTCATTCCTTGCCTATCCGTCCTCGGATACCTCGGACAAAAGCCAAAACTCTAGAACGCGTGCATCAGCTTGTTTGCGCCCTCAGCAAGTTGCCCGCCATGCCGCTCATCGCCTCCAAGACCATCATCGTGTCCATCTCGCTCTTCCACATGACACTCGCCTTCTTCTTCCTCACGAGCCCGCGCACCGTCAGCGACAAGGTGCTCGTGTATGTCATGGGCGAGAGCATGGGCATTGTAGGTGTCCCTGCGCTTGCTTCAGATACTGCTCTGCAAGGACGTAGACACTAATGTTGGACTCGTGCAGCCCATCTCGCGCGGCTTCGACACGCAACACCCTGCGCTGGCCTTTCTCGCCGTCGTCCTCGCCATGTTCGGCCTCAGCGATCTCGTCTCGCTGTCCATGCCCGAGGAGCTCGGCTCGCTGTACTACTGGGGCACCCAAGGTCGGTCTCCCAGAACCACCCGCCCCTCTCATCCTCCGCAACCACTAACACTCCCTCCGCAGCGCCGCTCCGCTCGTTCTTCTCCATGCTCCTCGTCTTCTACTCCTACTTCCTCGGCCCGTCGTCCCCCGTCTACGGCGCCCCGCCGCGCACACCCCCGCTCGCCGGCCCGGCGTCGTCCTACACGGCCTCCGGCTGGGGCGGCGACGCCCTCAAGAATCGCGTCTTCTTCACCTTCATGTTCCTCGAGATGATCAGCTGGTTCTGGATCTGGGTCACCCTGCGCGAGGAGCGCCACGGCGTCGTCGAGAGGTTGCGCAAGCAGCGCTCCGGCTAGGTGGTCGCCGTGATATGTGCTATAAACAACTGTACGAGGTACTGGGGGAAATGTAAGAGACGCGGGATGGTTACTACTTTTGGATTGGAGTATGGGATACGTAATGGGCGGCATTGGGGGATCTGGCGTGGGATAAAAAAGCACACTATACCCATCAATTTGACAAGATATACCGACGAGCATGACTCGAGGAATAGGACTCAAGCACATTGCACTGGGCAAGCATATGTTACAATGCCAGCAGTAAACCACACTTGGTATCCATAGCCGCTACACCCGGGTATATCTGTACAGTTACTCTATCCCCTACAATAGCCGCATCGCTAATTCGTACAGTCTTTCTAACAAAAGAACCAAGGGCCCTTCCCAAAACAACACGATGTTCTGACAAGCTCCCCGCAGCAACCCTGTTGACCTGTGCCGCCCGCCAATAACGTCAGATGGGTATCTGCTCCCCCTAGTCCCTCATGTTACAAAGGAAAAATCCATGGTCCGTCTCGTCTCTTTGTCGTTAAGCCGTCGAGAGAGCCGTACGCGGTTCCGGCCACGATGCCTAGGCAGGTGCCTCCGTGTGCGCCGCAGAAGTCGGGCTGTTCACGTTCAAAGCCGGCGCCGGATCCTCATCCTCGATAATCTGCTCCTCAATCGTCTCCCCTGGCCCGCCGACAATGGGGGTAAACATTTCGACTTCTTCGAATTCCTCTTCGGGCTCCTCGGCCATCATATTGTCGTCCTCTTCCTGGATGGTAATTTCTCCGGAGCGGCGACCCAGGGCTGAGCCACTACCGGTGCGAGAATGGGCACCAGAGCCGCCGCTCCCAAGTCTACCGCTGGACCCCGTTCCGCCAAAGTTGAGTGTCGGGCCCTTGAAGAGATTCTTCTTACGCTTCGCAAAAAGCACACCAGAGGAGAATGGATTCGGGGATCCGGGCGGCTGTGGCTGGCTACTAGGCATTCCCTCATTATACAACTGGAGAGGCGCAGGAGCAGGAGATCCGAGGACAAGACGAATGTTGGAGGGAAACGAATTTGCCGTCGGCGTCGCAGGGAGCACCTTGACTGAGTGATGCGGTGAGTGGCCGCGATTAAGCGGCGTCTTGCACGTCGATACGGATCCCGCAGAGCTCGTCGACGACGCCTTAGAGTGGGAGTGATGGTGGTGGTGTATCGAACGGACCGAAGACACAGACGACGAGGTCGACTTTCTGCCCCGCAAGCCCGCAGAAGACCGGCGGATGGTAGACCGCGGCGTCAGGGGCGAGGGTGACAAAGACTGTCTTTTGTACGACTGCGACGTGGCCATGTGCGGCCGCAGAGGTTGCATGTGCGCCGAAGCTGACAGAGACGAAGACCTCGAGGTGGTGCCATTGTTAGCAGTGTTGCCGCCCTGCGCGACAGGGTGTCCCTTGGCGGTATGGCCGTTGGCGACAACTCCCTTGGGCAGCGGCGCCGTGGCCTGAACCCCAGGAGAGCTTGCAGTCGGGTATTTGCTCGTCTGCGGCCGCGGGCTGGCATCCTTGCTGCTGCTACCGCTAGACGGCTTGAGGTGCAGGTTGGGCGTGCTGCGACTCGTGCGCCTCTCGTGTCGGTGGCGCCGTCTCGTTGTGTTCTCGATGAACCAGTGCGTCCAGTTCTTCCAATGCGCAATGATGGCCTGGCTGGGCTTCTTCTTCGTCTTCTGCTGTCCGTTTGCCTCTGGAGGATGCTGTGTATTCGAATCGTTGTTCGCGTCGTTCTTAACAACGGTGTTCGACGTGGTGACCAGATGCAGCGTTGATCCGCGAGATCTCGCACTTCGTATGACTCCCTCCTTTGGTGGCGGAATAGGCCGACGGTGGCGAGAAGTAGAGACGGAGCGGATCGAATCCTTATCAATCGGAGTCGGAGGCGCATCGTCGTGAATGGATCCTCCGCTCTCTCGGTTCGCSTCCGGCAGCTGGGGCAGGTCTGAAAAGGCAAAGTCGCCATAGAAATGCGCGCTCCTGCGCTCGCATCTGCCCCGACTCCTCGACCCGTTGGACTCGCCCAGCCTGATAAACTGCCTCGTGAGTCCGCCATCTTCGTCCACGTCTTGAAGCGTCGGCGCCATGCGCTCAAGTCGACTCGATGCGGCGGAGAGACGGCGCAGGCTCCTCTCCATCTCCTTTTCCTTTCTCTTCTTCTCCCGCCGGTGCATCTTGCGCTCTTCCTTTTCCAGAAGCAGGGTCCACCAGCCAGACAGCGCATCGCACTTTTGCGCCAGGACGCTCTCTATGACCGCGTCAATGTCCACGCCCGCGCTGCGCGTTCGTTGCAGGCAGTCCTTTTCCAGGGCTGTGGCGAAGGGCGGCTGCGCCTTGACGCTAAGAATCGTCTGCTGCGCTTGCGCATGCTCGGCGAGGAACGGATGGGCGAGGATATCTTGTAGAGTGGGACGAGGAAACGGACGCTTCGAGAGCAGCGACTTGAGCAAGGGGACGGCCTCGGCGGGGAGATGCTCGGGATAGGCCGGCTCTTCGGAGAGGATCTTTGTCCGAGTAACGTTGTCGTCGTCGTCATCGAACGGCAGCTCTCCGCAGAGCAGGGCGTACAGAATGATGCCCAAACTCCAGACGTCAACCTTTTCACCGGCATACTTTTCGCCGCGGAGCATTTCAGGCGCGGCGTAGCATATGGTCCCGCAAAACGTCTGCAGGTAGTTCGTCCTGCCCTCGTATTCCCGCGTGAAACCAAAGTCGACGAGCTTGACGTTCTCGTGCCTGTCGAGGAGGATGTTTTCGAGTTTGAGGTCGCGGTGGACGCAAGATTGCACGTGCACGTAGGCCACGGCGCCGACTAATTGGGCAAAGATCTTTTGCACCTTGTGGACGGCGAGGGGGCCATGTTCGAGGAGGTGGTTGTACAGCTCATCGCCTGCGTGGGAGGGTCGTCAGCCGTGCCCCCTCCGGGCATGCATCAATGGGCGAGGCAACGTACCAGAGCAGTACTCCAACACTAGCCATACCAGGTTCTCCGTCACGATGACCTCGTACAGCCTCGCAATGTGAGGGTGGATAAACTGGCGGTGGTGGTGTATCTCGCGGGCGAGGTTCGAGTCGTCCTTGTGGGCCGACTTGAGGACGACCTATGGGTGGCTGTCAGGACGGCGTACTTGACGTGCAGCGGGCATGGATGCTTGCCTTGGAGCCATTGGTGAGCTTGTGCGTCGCCAGGTACACCTTGCCAAAGGAGCCTTTCCCGATCAACCGGCCGAGGGTGTTGTTGCCGACCGACCTGAGGTCGTTGGTCGAGAACTCGCTGCAGGAGAGGCAAGGCGGTCAGCGTGGGGAGCGATGATGGGTAGCCAGAGGGAGGGTGGAACGCACTCCAACAATTGTTGATAGGAATTGGAAAGCTGGGCGTTGGCTCCATCAGCATGTCTCGTTCTCGTTCTCGCGGCCCGGACCCAGTCCAGAAGACCAGATGCAAGCAATCCCACCTTTGCCTTGCGTCCATGAGCATCGGCAAACTTCCCCTTTGCCTGCTGCATCCCTCGCGTTCCGCGCCAGTTGGTCGCGCTGCAGATGGAGATGTGGATTTCGGGATGCAAAAGACAACCGACGGGATCGATCGAGCGTCACAGCGTCAACGAGGGTCAGCGTCGCGGCGGCGCGTGGGCCTCGACTCTCGCTCGGAGTCGGCGGAGTTGGCTTCTTCCTTCAGCGTCGGAGCGTGCCGCTGGCGACTTCAGGGCGAGCCATTCGCCGACGGCTGCGGCGGTGCGAATTGGCGGGACGCAGGTGCGTGCGTGCGCGTGGTCTAGGCGACGAAGCTGCGAGGAATTGGGCGCTGGGCGGTGGTTGTAGCGGTTGGATTGAGGGATGGATGGAAAAGATGAGATGCCGTGGATGTGGCCATGCCATGGGGGCTGGCTGGCTGGGCTGGGCTTGGGCTGGGTCGAATGAGGGTCTCCTCTTCCAAGGTTACCTACCACCCACCTGGTAGTAGGTACCTGTAGTATGATGTATGAAGTACCTAGGTAACTAGCAAGCTACCTAGAAATCACGTTCTGAGAGGTACCTGGTAGAATACCGGTGCGGCTCGAGGCAATGGAGAGGAACGGCGAGGAACGACAGGAATCGCGAGGGGCGACACGGAACAGGGGAAGCATGGGGGAAAACAAGGTTGTATGCAGCCTTCACGCACCAAAAGGCATCGACTGGTGCCCGGCATCCAGGTCGCATCGAGGTACCCCATCGCCGACGCCTAGCGGTAATGTCACCACTGGTGCACTGGTGGCGTGATTCCAGGCCACAGAGTGACATTAAGGGGACCTGATGCTTGAGGGTGCACGTCACGAGTGGCAGTTCAAGTGGTAGCGCAGCGTACCCGAGCCTCAGCTTAATATTGAAATATCCCCTTTTTCTAAACTCAGCTCACCCTCCCAACCATGGCGCCTCTTCTGCAGGTTGATCCTCCCCCAAAACTCCCAGCATGAGACTCCCAGCCGGCACCAATAGGACCCGGAAGAAAAAGCCCCCGTCCCATGCCATGCATGCGCGCGATTACTATAATACACTTATCCCAAACTGCCGTGACGATATTGAGTCTGACAACAAGACCCAGGGCAAAGAGAAAACGCCGCCAGCCCATGCTTGTGCGCCATTCAGCGTTTCCTCGTGTCATTGCCCTTTTTCTTGCCCTTCTTCTTATCCTTTGGTAACTCTAGTTTCGTGTGTTTGAGCTGCTCAGCCATGATGCCAAGCATGTACTCATCAATGTTGCGAATCTTGTCGCCCCAGGCATTATACTCCGCGCCATCGTCCATTTGTATCGAGTCTGCCCCGTCGAGCACGCTCCCGTCGAGCACCGACTTGCCCGACGGCGTTCCCTGTCGGGTCGTCGAGGCACCCGAGGCCGGACCACCCGGCTTCTCGGTAAAGTCGGCGTCGTCTGCCTGGATTTCCCGCTCTGCGACGCGAGCGGCGGCCACGTCCTCTCTGTCCTCGGCCTGCTCGAGCACCCTGCCAACTGTCCTCTGGTCGCTGTTGGTCCCTGGCCCACCCAACACGCGGTCCAACGCTGCGTCCGCGGCGGACACGCCCTCGCTCGTGAAATCCACCTTGTCCTCGAGAACGTCCCTGACCGAGACGCGATTGAAGTAGTCTGTGGTGAACTCTCCTTCCTGAATCACGACGTCGTCGAGCATCTGTTTCTGCGACGCTTTGCGCAAGATGTTGGCTTCGATGGTGTGCTCGCTGATGAGGCGGTAAATGTGCACATCTCGCGTTTGGCCGATTCGATGGCATCGGTCCTGACACTGCTTGTCCATGGCTGGGTTCCAGTCTTGGTCGTAAAAGATGACCGTGTCGGCACCGGTAAGGTTGATGCCCAGCCCACCGGACCTCGTGGACAAGATGAAGCACAGGATGCGAGGGTCGTTGTTGAATCGGTCCGTCAGGATCTGACGCTGTTCCACCTTGGTCGCTCCGTCGAGGCGCAGATACTTGTGCCCGTGAATGTTGAGGAACTGCTCCAGGATATCCAGCACCTTGGTCATTTGCGTGAAGATGAGGGCGCGGTGACCACCGGCTTGCAGTCTACGAAGCAGCTTGTCTAGGACCTGGAGCTTGCCACAGTCGTATTGGAGTAGACGCTTGTCGGGAAACTGGATGCTGAGCCGCATCCGAGCCTCGTGCCAGTGATCGACGGGGGCCACCTTTGGTAGGAATGGTGTCCATCGAACGGGAGCTGAAAGCTTCAGGTCTTCTTCAACGAATGACTCGACGCCTTTGCGACCCAGCATGAACGGCTCCAGGTCCCGCGTAACCACTGCTGGCGTCACGCAGGAAAACTTTTCAATCGTCGTCTTGAAGCTGTCGGCACGCTGGTCCAGGGTTGGAGTTAGGGCGCGGATGAGGGTCGAATCGTCCTCGAACCATGCCATGATCTTACGAGGGACCCTCGGCCGCGGACGGCAAGGGCGCCTGAATGCGTCAATGGACACCAGATCGACAATATTCTTGCCATATATTGGTCGCTGCTGGCGGCGTAGTGCATTGAGGTACACACAATGCTGCAGCTCCTCGAACCTATCCCACCGAGATGCGCTCTCGAGGTAGGCAATGTTAGACTCCACTGTCGATGGATCGAGGTTTGTGTAGGCCCCCTGAGCCCTGATCTTCTGGGCCTCTCTGAGATCCATCAGTGCCCGGTGTGAACTCAGTTGAGCGATGCGCTCGGCTGTCACGCTTGACAGATGCTCGTGCTTGGTTGGGACCAGGTTCAAGAAGGCGAGGTTGACCTCTCCCATGGGCGCTTCCGCTAGCAATGAGCGCCGCAGCAATCGTTCGGTGACCTCGTATTCAGATGCAACAGACTTTTGCATGCGAAAAGAGGTCATGATGGGACGATCGACGAACAGATCCGGGTGGTTGCAGACTTTGCGGAGCTGCATCAGACAGTTGATGATTGACAGGTAGTTGCCCGAGGCGAGCGTCGCCTTGGTGTCGTTGCGGGACAGGAAACCGTCGTAGAGCTCGCGTTGCCGCTTCGATAGCCGGCAGAACTCGACATGCTCGTACTTGGCCGGCATTTGCTTTTCCACGTCGGCCTTGAGGCGGCGTAGTAGGTATGGGCGAAGTACCTTGTGTAGCTTGGAGATGATGGCCCTCGCTTCGTCGTCCATCTGGTCTCTGCCGCTCTCTAGGATCTGAGACTCGGGCTTGTGAAACCAGTCATGGAATTCGTGGAGGTCCGCGAAGCCACCCACGCCGTTTTCCGCGGGCATGAGAAAGAAGAGCAACGACCACAATTCCGTAAGATTGTTCTGCAAGGGCGTTCCGGTGAGTAGGAGCCGGGAGTGCGTGTTGAATCCCAGCAGTGTCTGCCACCGCTGGGACTTGAAGTTCTTGATGTTGTGCGCCTCGTCGAGAATCAAGTAGTGCCACCGTCGCCGCTTGAAGACTTGCTGGTCCTGGAGCACGAGCTGATAGGAAGTGATGCACACATTCCAAACGTCGTCGTTGTTCCAGCCCTGCCGTTTTCGTTTTCGCTCCTCCTGCGATCCGTAGTACGCAAGAATCTTGAAGCCCGGGCACCACTTCTTGAACTCCATCTCCCAGTTTAGCATCACACTCGTGGGTACAACAACCAGGTGGGGGCCCCAGACTTCGTGGTAGGTGGCCAGGTGAGCGAGCAAGGCTATCGTCTGGATTGTCTTGCCCAGGCCCATCTCGTCTGCGAGGATGCCGTTGGTGTTGTTGGCGTAGAGGCCGGCAAGCCAGTCGAGGCCATCGTGCTGATACTCACGCAGCGTCCCCCGGAGGAGGAAAGGGATGTCGGTCTCATGAGTTGTCTGCGTCCGTGCCGAGGGGGACCGGCTCGTCCCCGCCTTGACTACCGCTAATTCCTTTGTCGACGCCACATCCACTTCAGAAGGCTTGGTTTATGATGTCGGTGGAGACTGGGTGCGCTCTGCGCTGGGCGGATCCGTGACCGGTTCCGTCCCAGAGCTAAGGGGTTCCTCCACAACGACGGATACGGGGTCTGCAGCTCCGCTGTCGCTTGGCGCATCATTGACCGCGTCCGCCATCGGGGTGTCTTGGTCAGGAACAGCCGGAGGTCGATTGGGGGCACCGTTTGGCCGCGTATCAGAACCCCCGTCATCGCCATTCCCCTGGACTGCCTTGCCTTGCCCGTTTACATAGACTGTCGAATCCTCATCTGGGCGAACTGGTGCTTGGTCCTCGCCCGGTTCGGTAACATGCCGCCCGATCTCGACCGCATCGCCGTTGATGGAATCGGGATGGCGAACTAGTGACACTTCATCATCTTCATCATCGACAAGACCGTTGAAGTCTGATAGAGGCTCTTCGGTGGCATCAGCCGCGTCCGCGTCAGGCATCTCGATATCTCCTTCTTGCGTCTGGGGAGTATCCTGTGATGCTTCGTCGTTCATCTGCTTCAGCTCTGATTTGCCAAAGAAAAGCCCGAGTAGGCTACCCGCCTCTTCTTCAGACTCGGCATCGTCTTGGTCAGATTCGCGTTCCTCGTCCTCGTCCTCGTCGCTGTCCATGTCGCTCGACCCGAGGTCATCGTCCATGTCGACCGACTCGTCGCTTGTGTCGCCGGCTGGGTCTGCATCCGTCTCCGCAATAGTCGGATCATTGGTTGCCTCATCGTCCACAGCCGGCACCAGGTTGGGGAGATTGGCGTACTTGGCTATCAACTGTTCTTGAGTGAGACCCTCGTCTGCTGCGTCTTTGGCGTCGTCGCCTTCGTCATCCTCGGAGGTTGACATGTTGTCACTGTCGGCATCGGCATCGTCACCACTTTCGTCAGAGCCCAGCCCAGATCCGTCATCATCGTCGCTTCCGGCGTGTAGATCGTCGCTCAGGTCGTCCGAGCCATCCTCGTCGGACGGGATTTCCGAATCCAACCCACGGCGAGCTTGCAGCTTCTGTTCAGACAGGTTGACGGCTTCGTTCAGCGCTGCCTTGACTCTTCTCTGCTCCTCCGCTTCCCACTCTTCCAAGCGCTGTCGGTTGACTTGCGCCCGGACGTTCTCCCAAGTACCAAACATGGCCCTAGCGACCAGGCGGTATCGTAGTATCCATTTTTCTCGTTCGTCGGCCTCGATTTCCTCTGCTGACTTTGGCTGGCGCCGAAGCCACTCGTCACGACAGGCCTCGGCGAGCTTCTTTGCCGCTGACCGATGTCTTTGCTGCTCTGCTAAGAGGAGCTTGCGGAAGTTGGCCATAGCTTTGACCATGTGGTCCTGTCGGGCCCACTGCCGCGGCGGCTCCTCCTCTCCTTCTGGCGCGAAGAGAGAGCATCGCTCTTCGGATAGGAGTCCACCTGGTTCCACCTCGTCCTCGATGCGCAGAATCAGCTGGGCATCTCTTAGCACAACCTCGTCGGTATACGGGGGGCCATCCTCTGAAGCTTGTAAGCCGCCGTCTTCGACGGGAATGTCGCCTCCGCGCGCCCAAAAATCCTCGAAGCTTGTGCCAATCTTGGGTCGTTTTCGAACCTGGTCGGGATGCACCAGCGGAATAACGCCCGAGCGGCCAACGCGCAGCTTTATCCGAGGCGACCAGCTGTCGCCATCGTGGTGGGCGTATATCGAGTCGTGAGTAGGCGTTGTCTGGTCCCTGGCATAGGCGGCGTCGAGGCGCGATGCTCGTCGAGGTCGAGTCGAGTGGCGTGTTGGTTGAGGCGGCGGCGAGGGGGTTCGGCGGCGCATAGAACGGGTCGAAGATCTCGTCTCTGGCGCTGGCTTCCGTAACGCGGCTTTCGGGGTCGACGCCGCCTTCTTGGGAGGAGGATGCGGCTTGCTCCCTTTGACGATGATGGACGACTCGTCCTTTTTCGGCGGGGTGGCAGAGGGCCCGTTCACGGAGTGTCTCGTCAGTCGTCTCTTGCCTCGAGGCTGGAACTCGAGCGGCAAGGTGTTGATTCGGCCGGATTTGCGGCGTCCGTTCTCGGTAAAGGAGGTAGGGCCTTCGGCCACGATCTTCTTCCACGGCGGCGACTCGAGCTTGGGCTTGCGCGACGCGGATGGAGGAGTTGCGTCTCGAGTTCGCTGCCTCTTCGCTGGCCGCTCGTTGTCACCGCCGTTGCCGCCATCGCCATCGCCATCGTCATCGCCGCCGTTGGCTTGTGCGGGCTCGTGTCCATTCGTCTGCGGCGTCGCGTCCGCACCAACGTGTTGGCCTGCCGGGGCCTCAGTGGTGTTGTCTGTCTCGGCCACCGCCGGAGCCGCGTCGTTTGGACGCGCTGGACGCCCGTCGCTCGCGGTTTCGGGGGCCACAGGATCCGCGATGGCCAGGACGTTGTCGGGCGACGCGGTCTCGGGCATCATAGCAAGGTGGAGCCAGGAGACGCAGAGGGCGTGATCTCGACGAGGCAAACATTGGCAGGGCAGAAATTAGGGTCTATGGAATCGTAGCGCTTCAATGAATATTCATACAAGGTCTGCACATGATCAGAGGCCTGTGGCGCGGCCGGCGGCGGTTTTTGCGTGCGAAATCCGTGTCGTCAGCAAAACTTTTGGATCGGGAGAAATTGCCAGACAGGACATGGGTGGGATGCTGTAACTGGAGCTGCCAGAGGCCCACAGTGAAGCGCGACTCGCGGCAGCCTGGCGTGGGCGTGGCAGCCTCAGGCATCAACTTTTAGCTCAAATCACCAGAACCTCATCGTCGAGAAGCACCTCAAGCCAACAGACCCGCCATCATCGCCGAGCAATTGGGCGCCAACGGACCTGCCAATCCGCCCAACGTGAGTTGCCGCCGACGAGCGACGAGCCCATGCGTGTCGATGTTCGTGCGCACGCCAACTGACCGCCGTCGACAGATGCTCCCCCAGCGAATTGCGCGGGCGTCTGCCCTGCGCACCAGCCTTGCGGCCTCTCGACGACTCCCGACGACACAGCGACGAGGCTTCCTGCCGCACCATTACTCGGCGAAGAAGACGATTGACGAGAAGTTCCCCGATCCCCCGCAGATGAGCGAGGCCGAGGACCCCGGCATGGTTAGTGTTGGCGGCGCAGACGACGGATGGCAGCACGGGAGCTGACAAGACTGCGCACAGAACGGCGGCTACATCAACCCTCCCCGGATCAAGCGACAGTTCCGCGACCCCCATGCGAGCTGGTGGGACCCCCAAGAGCGCCGGAACTTTGGCGAGCCCATCCACGAGGACAACGACGTGCTCGGGATCTTCTCGCCGTGGGAGTACACCTGGACGACCACGGGGCCCGGCCTGGTCATGGTCGGCACCTTCATCGCCGTCTTCTTGGGCGTCTCCGGAGTCGTGTACCTCAACTACCCCGACAAGCCGTCGTTCCCGAGGGAGTTTGAGGGTGGGCTGGAGCGGGAACTGGGTGGTCCCGGAGCCGTAAGGGTAGGTCAATTGGCCCAAGCATCGCGGATGCGTGCAGTGTGCTAACAGGTGTGTGCAGGCACGGATGGCCGGCGATGAGGACCCGTGAACAGCGTCGGGGCTGATTTGTACATAAACCTAGGCGCGGAATACAGGATGTCTTGTGGAACCAGCCGATGGGCTTGGGATACGCTCACACGAGGATGTGAACGGTGGATGGCTCAACACGTAGCTGCTGTACCAATCCTGAATTTCCTTTGTTCAACTGTCATTGCACGATGCTTCTCTGCTGATATGCTGTTGATGCTGACTGCTSGCCATGGCCGCATGCGCCGGATCCTCCTGCACCTTGACATTGCTCCCCGTCGCGCCGCGAAGGAGTGGGTTAGGAGCATCCAACTCTATGCAATGGCCTGAGGACATGGAGTGCCTAGGACCTGCTTTCTGGCTGGCATCTTCGCTTACAGTCGCCGTGTTTGGCGGGCTAATCTCTGGCTACAATGGTAGGAACCGAGGCCGGGTCCATGCCTCCCTGCACCTACATTCCCCCGGCCCGATGCCAACGCAGCCCACCCTCAACGATACCCCTTGTCGGAGACGTCCAGTTCAACCCTGCAGTCTGACGCGCCCATCAACGCCTGCCTGGAATACCGCGGCGTCGCCGTTGACAACGTCACGAGCAGATCCGCCGGCCTGCAGACGCCCCCATCTGCTGCTTCCCCCTGGCCCGATGCCCGCGCTGCGTACGCGGCGAGTGCCCGTGACTCGATCTGGCACTCGGGCGGTGGCGCATATCGCGTCTAGATGCAGCAGCCTGGCCTGAGCTGTCGATTCAACCTCCTCTCCCCAACCATTCCCCCTCTTCGTTTGACCAACATCCCCTCGGTTCTTTGCCATTCTCCAGCTCCATCTCCGTCATCACAGCCCGTCGCGTGCAGCTCTTTGACTGTCCCATACGACTTCTGCCTCGGCGGTACCCCACGATGCGCTTTGAGGACTGGGACATCCTGCTCTTCCCCAGAGGCTGCAAGACTCCAGTGAAGGAGTTCAAGGTGGCTTGCCATGTTGTTCACGATGCGGGTATGGTCAACGTCACTGCTCGACTACCCGCCGTGGCCATGAGCTAACATTGGATGCCCCCTAGAATTCTCCCATAGCCACGGTTCGATTGGTCTACCGACGGTCTGCTGCTTCGTCCCGAGCCTCGCACCCGGCGCCCCCTTCCAAGTCTCGATCCATTCCTGGTCAGATGCAATTGTGAGCCAGTTTGCGAGGTCCTACAGCAAGTTCCCCGATACGGTCAAGTTTGAGGCGAAGCTCTTCGTCGACGGCAGGCTGGTTGCGTACGATACACTCCCCAGCTGCTGGTGCGCTCTCTGGGTATTCCTGTTGGCTGACACCATGGCAGCTCCACGGCATTGGATCGAAAGACTACTTGGCCTCATGTCATTGCTCACACCTTTGGTTAGACTGACCCCGTCTGCTGCTGGCCACCTTGGCTGACCTTGTCCCAACAGACATGTCCAAGAACGGGAATATCGAATCCCTCAAGTTTCCCGCGTTCCGGCAAGAGCTGCTCCAGCAGAGTTACTGGAGCCCTGCCGACGACCTCGGCCGGATCAAAGTGGTGTTGAGCGAGGGGTTTCCACGAGACTCGCTCACCATGCCCATTGAGCGAGTCAGGAATATCGTCACGTTTTCGTTTCAACACGCCCCGCTAGGTGCCTTTCCCTCACCCATTGGCGAATGCCGCGGCTAGTAGCTGATGGAACGGTGTCTAGATGTCCTGGAAAGCTCCTCAATTGCGTGGCCGAACGCTTCCATGTGGCATCGAGCACCCTTTGTCTCATCAATGCCGGTTCCGTCGTATCCTTCGGATGATGCTGACTCGCACGCACACTCCCCTCGTCGGCGGACTGGTGTGTTGCAGAGCAGCTCGTCTGGCTACTCGCAGGGCGCGCTGCCCAACCCGTCGACAAATGCCGGGACTCGACGAGCCACCCATCCAGTCTGCAGCACCCTGGCCTATGCCAACACCGCCTCCTCAGGCCCCTTTGGAGAGGCCAATAACTATTTTGAATGGCTGAGCGGGATCGGTATGGGCGTCGCAGATGTGAACCGCGGGGAAGGCCAGGTCAAGGTTCATCGCCGACTCGCACGGAGGACGAGCACAGACATCAGCATGCCAGACTACGTGGAGATTGCCGAGCAGCCACTGTACATGCCCGGCCTGCGACAGGACGATGATGGTCACTCCAGCAGCTTGAAGGTTCCCACAAACACGCCAACCACCAGTGGATACGGGAGCTGTGAGCAAGATGGTACTGGCCGGAGCTCCCTATAGTAATCTCTTCAGGGCACGTTGCTAACCGCCACCAGGAGTCACATTCTCCAGCCTCGCCCATTCCGCATCGATACCGTCTGATTTGGCAAACTCCCTGACGAACTCCTTGCTCAATCAACCCATGCCCGTGCATATGCAACAGCCAAACTTCCACGCGCCCATGGGGGAGATTAAATCTCGCAAAGAGAACCGCTTCCAACAGCTCGCGGGGCCGTCCCCCTCGGCAATACCCACTGCTTTGACATCCTGCCAAGACCACCAAGAGATGCGCCGCGTTTCTCAGCAAATGTATATGCCATCCGGCGCAAGCCTGCCCGTTTGCACGGTGTCGTCACAGGCCAACAGCCCCGAGGCCGTGCAGCGAGTTTCTTCTATGGGCGGTGAGCTCAGCGCCGGCGTCAACAACTTGTCGACGTGCGACACGCCTCTCAGCGCTGCTTCTGGAAACTCGGTAGAGAAGGGGACAAAACGCGTCCGCAACTTTACTCCCGCATCGGCCCGCGCAATCGAGGAGGAGGACGAGCCGCGACGTGGTAGCCCCCGAGTGCGTCTGACCCCTTTTACGGAGAGAGCGGTGGAGGAGATCAAATGATTGGGATTATATGAATACGCCGGCACAATGTGCATTTTTATGCATGGGTCACGGGCTTAGGTGGTTGAGGCATGAACCACTATTCCTGATGAGAAACATGTTTCCGAGTTCTCTGGTTAAAACGGCGTGGAGCATTCTCAAGTGACGAGTTAATCACACTAGTTGGGCTGGCAGACGCAGACAATACAAACGTGCATATGAATGAACGATCGACTTCACTTTAAGTGCGGAAAAGAAGCAAGCAGGCGCTTTTCGCACCTCGAAGGGCGTAAACTGTGTGCCGTAGTCACGGACCGGGTTGATGACTGGCCGGCAGGTGTTATCAGCTAGGCTAGCTACGCGTTGCAGGACGTGTATACTCCGTACTCGTACTTTGATGGCGTACGGAGTACCACGTAGGTGGGAGGTTTGAGCCGCCGCAAATACGCAATATAAACACATACGCAGCTTCCTCGACAAAGCTGGCTAGATCTACAATGGGTGAGCTGTAGCATCACCAGCGTCGCCGTCATCGTGTGGTGTTGATGGTGATTTCAGATCCCCAAGCTACCAATTCAACGGCAATGTCATCAGCGCCGTCTTCGCCGTCGCTTCCGGCGGCATCTCTGTCGAGTTCGGCGTAGGACACAATCATAACCCCAACTCCATCTTCCGACTCCAACGGACTCATCCCTCGATTCATTTGTCAAATTTCCCCGTTTCAACGCAGCTAGAACCAAGAGACCCATATAGAGCTCTTCAACCTCCAGCAGGTTTCTTGCCGGGCTTGGAGAGGAGATGTCGCTGACCTGTTGGTTTGGCCCGCAACTTGGAACGTCTGAGGCGGCGCGTGATGAGTCGCCTGAACGGGATCATGGCCAACAACTTATTGTCGCATAGGCCGTCGCGGGAACAACTCCAGTGGCCATAGGACCAGCGGCCGGAGGGAGGCAGGGAGTGACGGGGTGGGGCAGTGTTGGTGGCCCCCATGCCCATGTGATTCGAAGAATGGTATGGCTCATGGTGGGCTTGTAACATGGTGATACTGGAGGATGAACTGGACTTGCACGGCACCAAGACCACCACGGCCGCCGCCACCTACTGCGGCCTCCATGTTGTTCAGAGGAAGGGCGGTGGCGGCTCCGATTGGCTGTTTGCCCGACCGCGTTCTACACGCCCTCGTGGAACGGTACCCCCCGGGTCATCAACTCGGAAACGTTTGACCACAACACGCGGCCGCTCGACCAAGTCAACGCCGCGGCCAGCAACTAGTTCTAGAACTTCATCACCGCGCGCGTCACGGAGCAAATGTTCAACGCGTGGGGGTACGGCGCGTACTTGTTCTTCGCGTCGCTGATCATCGCCGTCGTGTTCGTCTTCTTCTGCATCCCCGAGACCAAGTCGCTGCCGCTCGAGGCCACGGACCGGCTGTTCAAGCTGAAGCCGACGTGGCGGGCGAATGAGATTCTCATGGAGGAGCTGCGGGTCGAGGACGTGGGGTGGGACAATGAAAGGGAGGCCAGAGCTGAGCAGGCGGCATCGCGAGGCTCCGCGCACGCTGCTTTTCTACTACTAGCATGACGCCATTCGGTTCGTAGCTCGGTCCACAGGTAGAAGAAGAGCATGGCTGCAGCACCGCCAGGGGACAGCCAGCTGTTGGTTGGAGATGTAGATGTATGCTCCGATGAACCACATACGGATGGACCGCCAGCGGCACCAACCATCGACGGCTTGCGCCGGCCCATGTGGTCAATCAGGACGAGAAGCCAGACAACGGTCAGGACAGTCTCGACAACGCCAAAGATGCCCGTCATCAGGAAGGTGGTGTTGGAGACTCTGGGATGAAAAGCGCATCGACCAGGAGCAACCTGCCGGGGATCAGCTGCACGGCAAACGGGATGCGCCACTGGGCGCTGCTCGGCGACATGGTTGTGCTGACGCCGTAGTTGATCCAGAGCCCGACCAGGGCGCCGATTTGCCAGCCCAACTCATAGAGACCGAGGCAGCTGGCAGCGACAGTTCCGAGACGTAGATTAGCGTCATGTTGGAGTATCCGCCGACGCCGAAGCCCGCGAGGACCCGTCCGCCGATGATCAGACCGGTGCCGCGGTCGCCGCTTGCACCGAGCATTATGTCGGCGCCAACCGTGAAGATGAGGGCAAACATGACGAGCGCCATGCGCCGCCCGAGGGAGTAGCTAGTGGCATAGGCGGCCAGGTTCCCGAAGAAGGCACCGGCTTGGTAGACGGAGACAATGTTCTGTTACACGAGGGCACGGCTCGATGCAGAGTAATCGGCAAAATGGAACTCCTTGGCCAAGGAASGAAGGGCAAGGGACGTGCCGATCTAGGCAGAGTCGTATCCGATGACGCACGATGCATAGGATGCCGTGGCAGCGCAGACGTAGACCCGCCAGTTGTAGATGGCCATTGGCCGATCCTCCTTCGAGGCAAAGGCTCATGGTGGCAGCGGCCATGGTTGCGAGCGAGGCGAAGTCGATAGCGAGACGCACGGATTGTGCGACGTGAAGTCTTGAACGTCCATCGGGGCGACTTGTAGAATTGTCGTGTTTGTGGTTGGTTCAGCAAACCCATGGGGGCAACGTGGTTGAGAGCCTTGCCGTCGGCACTCCATTCCTCCATCGGCCGATGCCCCTGTTCAACCGCAATTAGGTATGGAATCCGGCGTGTGCCGAGGGCGACGTCGAGTTGACGCATTCCACAAGCCGATCCGCGGCTGCATGACGGAGTGCCGATGCCGACAGGGTACCTACCAACCTATCGAGGATCGCACATGCGCACACAATGCAGGCCACAGCTACCTCCTCGTTCGACTCGGAGGCTATTCCAACGGCATACCTACAGACAAGTTTCCTAGTCTGTCGCCTTGTACTTTTGCCGATACTCCTCAGTCCGATTGATGTCGTCCGCGGATGCAAAGCCCTGTGCATCCCTTAGATGATATCATCCAAGGTCAGAATAGCAAAGATCGGAACGCCATACTCTCTCCTTAATTCACCAATGGTACTCGGGCCGGGCTTGGAGTCATCCCCATCGGCTGCCTAGAGTTTCTCCATGCGGTCCAAGGCCACCACGATGCCAGCAACAACGCCGCCCTCCCTTCGGATCTTCTCAATGGCATCTCTCTTTGCGGTGCCGGCCGTGATGACATCATCGACAATAAGGACCTTCTTGCCCTTCAACGGGGCGCCGACGATGTTGCCGCCCTCGCCATGGTCCTTGGCCTCCTTTCGATCAAACGAGTAGGAGATCTTATCCAGGTTCCGGGAGGCCTGTTCACCAATCTTGATGGTGATGGCCGAGCACAGAGGGATGCCCTTGTACGCGGGTCCGAAGACGATGTCAAAGTCCAGGCCAGTGTTCCGCTGAGCGTCGATGGTGGTTCGGGCAAAGGCAGCAGAGATGGCTCTGGCGAGGCGTGCAGAGTGGAATTTGCCAGCGTTGAAGAAATAGGGAGAAACCCTCTTCGTCTTCGACTTGAGCTCGAAGCTACCGAATTTGAGGACGCCTGCGGCGATGGCCGCCTTGAGGAAGTCCTACTTATATCCAGCTGAGAAGCCATTTTCTTTGTATGCGTACAGGGACAAGACCAGCGCGGGGTACTGGTGTGAAGGAGGCTTTTGGCGCCTTGTTATGATTGGAAAAAGAGCGGTACAAGGGGTTTTGATACGCTGAAGCCACTCAGGTCGCTGGGATGGCTGAATGCGCCTGGTGTCTCGTGGGGTTGTGCGGTGTTATTTTTTTGGCTTGGCCCTTTAGCAGTGCGGGAGGAGCAAGCACTCAATCAGACCCCGCCGACAGATATAGTCGTAGGGCTTGTGGGTCTGAATTTACAGGGTCAAAAACTAATCAGATGCTATTAGCGCATCAATGATACTTCTTTTAACTAGAGCATTAGCTTATGATAGAAGTACTGGCATCCTCCTTGGTACAAATTGCTACATTACATTTATCGCAACGGTAGTGAGTTTGCCTTGGTCCCCTCAAAGTACCACGCTAGGCCCACAAGCCATACGACTACCCAAGGATAATTTACACCGGGCTGCCACGCCCCGCCACGCTCTGGCCAATCATCGGGCCGTCTCCCAATCGGAGACATCGTCTCTTTTCCTTGTTCTTCTTTAAGCATATTTTACAATAGCCCGCCTGTAAGTCCGGTCAATCCTCCAGTATCACTATGCCTATCACAAGCTCACCATGGGACAGATTCACGATCGTTAGGCTCACCCCCCGGCGCTCTAGACAAGCTAGAGGTTAAGGCTCGGCCCTTGTGGTGGTGGAGCAGCATGCTGGCTGTGTTTTGGCGGTCCATAGTCATGAAGCTTCGCTGCCTCACACGCCAGCCCGCAGCCATGAAGGCTAAAAATCCGCGATATAAAGAGTCACGTTTTTACACTACCCAAATCCTCGTCCTTCGACACCTACCCTCCGTTCTTACGCACTCGGCTCCAACGAAGCAATTGCTACTCAGTGTCAACAGGCGGTCCCGGACGACACAAGCCTATCCGGACTTATACTACCACACACCGAGGACGCTGAAACTGAAACTACGGAATTCTCCTTCGACTGCGCCATCCTATTTGCACCATGGTCACTGGGTTTTCCAGATTGGTTTCTATCTTGGCCATTAGCGCCGGCGTGCAGGCCGTCAGAGGCCAGCTGATCCCGTTCGCGTACCGCAACACGACGCAGGCCGCCAATGCCACCGCCGGCCCGGCGAGCCCGACGCCGAGCCACGGGTCAGACAGGAAGGGCCCCATCGTGGCGGACGGCAGCCCGGAGATGATCCCCTCGCGCGTCGACATGCGCTGCCGCTACGCGTATCTCAGCGACCGCCTCCACTACAAGCTCTACCGCATCTTTATGGCGTCGCGCGGCCTCCGGTACGACGACTGGTGCGAGACGGCCGAGCGCTATATCAAGGCGCGGTGCAGCGCCGAGGTCAACGAGGAGAACTTCAAGTGGGTGCGCTGCGACCCGGATGGCAAGGACAAGCTATGGGAGAAGGGCTTTATCGCGACGTTTGAGCTGCACGTCGGGGGGAGCGTGCTGCCGCAGTGCGTCGACGAGGTGCTGCCGGAGACGGTGCCCGGGTCGATGGTCGACTGGATGTGGGGGGCGGGGTGCTACGAGGCGTATGGGTTCGAGATGGACTACTAATGTCGAGCAAGCTGATGACGAGGGATGCTTTAGGCCGACAAAGGGGATGCCTGGAAGTGTTGGATGGCTCTCGTTGGCGCGATGGGAGATTGGACATGGATATGAGGTTCGTTAGTTGGAGGCATAGCGTCTGGAGTTGTTTCTTTTGACGGGACTCGTATGTAATTGGCAGGGAAATACGGATGATGTCGTGTCGCTGCCGTCCTGCATTCGTCTTGTGTCGTTCATTCGTTCGTGTTTGGGCTCGGCGCCTCGCCTAACGACATGCGGCGCTGCCTATAGGCACTCTGTGATAGAGGCTGCCCAGCTTTAAAGCCTTGACAAGCCAGGAACTTGGCGCTTTTCTTGCGATTGACATGATTATGCTGTGAAATAGGCGTAAAGATGTCGCGCTACGCGATATGTACGGAGTATCCGTACCTCTGGGTTACTGGGGAAAAGTGGGTCTTGTGGCCTCGTGTCACTCAAGTCCTATCGCTGAGGTAGTTGAAGGGCGCCATGTTGTGTTGTCTCATTTTTGTCGTCGCGTAGGCGAAAGAGGTAGATGGAAATGACGTAGGTAACGACTGAGGGCAAAGCCATGGACCCCCATCTGAACGCTGAGGGTCATTGCCGGAACGCCGGGGAGTGGCAGGGTGGCGTGGGCACGCCGACGTGATCTTCACGATTGTATATCTGTCCCATGGTGAGCTTGTGACATGCCGATCTTGTGACATGGTGATACTCGAGGATTGGCTGGACTTACATTCTTAATGTATGCTTAAAGAAGAAAGAAAGACGGTGTCTCCTGCGGGGAGTGCCAGGGGGGACAGTGTTGGCGGCGAGGCAGCTGGCCCAAACGGTAGACATACTTAGACAAGGCAGAAGACCCGGGAGCTAGCACATAGAAAACGAACGCGGGGCGTGAAAGAATGGGACGAGTCTGTTTCGTCATTTCCTTTCGGGGGAAAAGGGCTACTTGCGTGGCGTGTCTGCCTAGTCAGGCGCAAGGCACCCAACGAACCGAGGCTGTGCGCAGCATCGTTCAAGAACCTTCGCGACCATTCAGTTTCGTACAATACCGCATCTGAAGTGGCCCCTTTGGCTGGATACTATTCACTGTGCAGTCGATGAATCTCTGCCCACGGAAGCCGAAGCCCTTCTTCCAATCTGATGATCAGGTTGTCCTCGTCAGGTGTGGATTTCGTCGAAAAGGGTCGTCAGTGAAGCGCAGCCGGAGTGATAGTAACCCTCATATTCTCAAAAAACCTCCTCTGTGGAATCCTCCTGAATCACCCCGCAAAGAAGACTGTCGAAGAAGGCCAGATCAACGCCTTGCAGCGCCCAGTCGTCGACAGCCGCTGCCAGACCAGGGACAAACAGCTGCGCGTCGCGGACATCATCACTCTTGGCAGTCAGCTCAGACAGCTCCGATGGTGCTACCGAGCCCAAGTTTGACGGTACGGCTTGCCAGTCTGGGTTCACCGACTGGCCGCCGACCTGGTAGCCGGCCCAAGCATTAGCAGTTTGTGGTTTCTGTTGGCCTTTATCGTGGTGCTCAGTTGGTAGCAACGATACGGCGGGATCAAGGTCAGACGACTTGGAGATCCCACGGCCCTCGATCTTGATGGTCCCAAGGTAGGGAATGTGAATGCGCAGCACGTTGCCGCCATCGCCAAGGTCGCGGCCATATTCAAGCTCCCCCCCTCCACCTGCAAGCTCTCCACGGGAAGAATTGGTGTCGTAAGTCCCACCAGCAGCAGCATCAGCCTCAATGTCAAGTAGGTGTCGCAGGACGCTGGCAATCTTGGATGCAATCTTATCAGTTCCGCCCTCAGCCATGAACTCCATGATCTCGAGCGCGCTCTCCATCATTCCCCGGTCAGCCAGGCGTTGATGCACGAGAAAGGCAAAGAAGGTGCTGCAGCCCCTGGCATCGCCTGGGCATAGGCCATGCCGGCGGGCCTCGATATGCGCGATGCACAGCGCCGTGCTGGCGATGAAGGCTAGGAAATCGACGCCGCGGCAGTACGGGGTTGCCGACCTGGACTTCCGGAAAGACACAAACAGCGATAGAACCTCGCGGCTAGCGTTGACGGCCGTTATTTTGCTATAGTCGTATCTGTGATCGGCCGAGAAGCGCAACAAGTATGGTAAATGCAGCCGCGCCAACAAGTGGTGATGAGTAAACAGGTCCATGATGCGGACTGTCTCGCCTATGGTATCCGCGCCGTCATCTGCGCTGGGACGAAGCCACCATGCCGGAGGCATCAAGGAAGACGCTTCGTGAAGCCCCTTATCAATCTCATGAGTCGAGGTGAGGTCATCATCAGTCCCAGCTTGGTTGCGCTGGAGGATGCGTCCAGCCGCGACGCACTGGATCCGCTGCATGCGTTCTATGGGCGTACAGCCTTCCAGCGCTTTGGGGTCCGCGAAACTGTTGTCAAGAGATCCCGGTGGAAGGCCCAGCATTAGCGAGAGATAGCGATCCATCCGAACTAGACGGAACCATAGGAACGTCGGGTCGAACCAAGCCCGGGTGTCGAGCTCCAGCAACTTCCTGGCGCCGCGTTGCAAACCCATCAACTGGGCCATGAGCATTGCTCGCCGTACCGCGAGCCATGAGCGGCGGAGGTTTCCGGCGGTGTTGTGGTAAATGCTCTCGATCAAGAGGCATTCAATGCCCTCGACGGAGTCAACGAGGTCATCGTTGCAGGTCACCAAGTTGTGAGCCGTTTCGACCGCACGAGACATGATGGTATCGCGATGACTGACACTCAGGCCACCAACAAGAGAGGAGCATGGCTGAATTCTCTGAAGAAAAGAGCCCAGCAACAAAAGTTTCCGGGCAATCAGAACCGGGTGGGATCCCGGAGGGGGTAGGCGCAGCACGTCGGACGGTATATCCCGGATCGAGAACGGCATGCATGTTGAACTTGAGAGAAGGTCAGAGATGTTGGCGGGAAGGCTCAAGATCAGATCGAGGTCGCGTTGGCCGGGCCACACTGCGACGAGCTGGCCGGAAAGGCCATGGAACCCGATCGGTTCTTCCGGAGGGGATACAGGGGTTGCTGTAGCCGTTGCTTGAGGTTTCTCGTTCTGCAAGCTGCTGTTATCCGTTGGAGCACTTGATGAAGAGTCCGAGAGCTCCTTGCCATGGTTGGCCCGGCTCGCCAGCTGCTCGATCATGGCCTCCACGCGGCCCAGTCTGTCCTCGACTTGCTTCGCAGATGAAGCCTCATCTGGGAACTCTTGGCTGATGCAGGCAGTTCCGCGGCGTCTACAACCGTCGCAAATGGCGGCCGAGGGCGCTGCAAAGGTGCATCGGATCTTGCGTCGCTTGCACTCCCAGCAGCTTTGTGTACCCCTGCGGACCTTTCTCCTCTTCGGTTCGGACTCGCCATCGGTGCTTTCGCGCGCCATACTGGTACATACAGAGGGATGAGGCGGGTCAAATGAAATGATTTGGGCCTGTTCACCCGAGCTCGGCGGAGGCGGCCGTCGACAGGTTGACATATTAATCCCTTGGGCAGTCGCAAGGTTGTGGGTACTAAATTAAAGGGTCAAAAACCAATCAGATGCTAAGCACATCAACGATACTTCTTTAACCTAGATCGTTGGCTTGTGATAGAAGTACCAACAATTCTTCTTAATTCTTCTTGGTACAAATTGCTGCACTACATATACCGCAACGGTCAAAGCACTACGCCAGTTGTGGGGCGAGAGGGAACCCACAAGCCTTACTGCTGCTCAATGATGGAAAACTACGGCCGAAACGCGGCGGAACGAACCCCTAACAAGCCCCCACCACCCTACTCCGTCGCTCAGAAATGTCATTCCTCCCATTCAGTGGCTAACCTACGGTTTACCACGCCAGGCCTCAGTCAAGAAGTTCTCGGCCTGAGTAAACTTGTAGTCTGGCAGCAGCCGATTCCATTCATCCGAGACATTCAAGGCACCAGCTGAAATGCCTAACAAAATGCCCGATAGCAGCATTGCCGAGATGGCGTCAAACTGCTCGGGCGGAAAGGACGGGTGGCCGGCCTTGGGCAGCCACGAGGCTTTCACTTCCCCAGCTTCAAGGTCCTCAGCCTTGAGCCTTTCAACGGCGAAATGCCCGCCTAGATCATCCGGCGTTAGTATTTGTTCTCCATGCCACGGATACTGCTAGGAGACCAACCGCGGATGTTCTCGCCAAGGGCAATGAGTTGCCCCATTGTGAGCTCGGTGCCTTTGATGCCGCCGACAACGGGCCACTCGCCGTCATACTCAACGGCTCGAGCTACGATGTTCGCAATATCCTGCACCGTAGTAAGAGTGATGCGGCTATCGTCGCTGCCGTCTACCATAAGGGCTCGGCGAGTATTGAAGTCGATTGGAGTTTCGATGGGAGCAACATGGTTGGAGGTCTTGTAGGGATAGGTGAAGTAATTCCAAAAAAATCCCGGCTGAAACAGCGAATACTCAAGAACCTCGAGGTATACGTTAGCTGACTTGTCTAGCTCTCCAATTGTAGATGCCACTCTGTTCTCAACCGACCTTGTTATCCTTGTTCAACATCTTGAGGTATTCTCGGATCTCGGCTTTGCCATTGAACCAGCTCATGTGCTCGAAAGAAGATCTATGAGCAGTGAGCAAGCAATTTCGAAGTTGTCTGGGAAACCGTTTAGCTCACGAAGCCCATTCGCTGGGCGCGAATCGCTTCACGCCAGCCTCAACGGCCGCATCGATCAGGTGTTTCTGGGACTTGTTGTCGGTATCCGAATGCACAACAATGAACGAGAGCACCGTATGAACGCCATGCAATATTTCCGCCAGCTTCTGGGGGTCCTCGTAGTTTGTATGGACCCATGTTACATCGGCCCTGATCTCAGCGGTGACATCCTGTGCACGTTAGTTGTTTGAAACGGGACGGCGCCGCCGCGACTGGGAATCGTACCCGGGCCTTTCTGGATAGGAGCAGAATCTCGTGCTTCTTGGTAGCAACAAGGACGTCAATGATCTCCTGGGCAACGTCTATTGATATTTCAGTCAGGCCTTGAACTAGACGCATTTAGAGTGGTAGGAAGACGCACTGCCAGATCCGGCAGCGATCGCGATCTTGACCATTTTGCTTTCTCGTGAAATAAGGTAGTGTAGAGGACCTTTTCGGCGTCTCAAGAAAGATGTGCAACTCGAAATGCAATTGCAGGTTTCTAAACTTTTGTAAATACGACTAAAGCCGCTCGTTGATTGTCTGAAGAGGTGCCTTCCGGTCGATTGTCGGATGCATTTAGAAAATTGAGTGAACATGACAGCTACTTATACACCAATGTCTTTCGATTTTTCAACTTGGTCCAAGCGATAGTTCGGCCGAATGCCAACATTGCCTCCTAGATCATTCCGCCGAGCTTCGGCCCAACTCACACAGCATCACGTCATCTAACGCCATCCAAGGCGTCAATGCTTCCGCCGAAGGAACGGAGAAGGCACGCTTCAAGGTGCCAATAATTCGCTCACTGGCGGACACCAAAGAAGATGGGTGTATTTGTTGCTCAGTTTCTTGTGTTTCTCAAACTCTGACAGAAGCCTCGCTAGCATACGGGAAGTCCAGTTGAGCCTTTGCTAGAAGAAAGCTTGCCAGCGCTGCTGTCGAAATAGGATCTAGTGAGGGTGATGTCTCCATTCACGTTGCTCGTGCAGGCTTTCAATCTGCAGGACGAAGTGCAGGACGAAGTGGAGGATGAAGTGGAAGACGTCGTGGACCAAGCATGCAGCGTACTACTTGCCAGAGTGTTGAAGTGGTGTTCTGGCTTGCGCGACAAGGTACGCGAAGCTGCGTATGCAGATTCTGGCGCAAGCCACCCGGTTGCCCGCTGCCCGACTGATATGTAGTCCTCACCCCCGTACCTCAATCCACACATAATCTAGGCCATACCATATGTACCAAGCTTCTACGATAGCACATCAGCCTAATCCAGCGACCACTAGCAGGTTTGATGATAATAAGCAAGGGGCCTTGCGGTTGGGGAACTTGACAAGCGATTCTCCGGGCAGCCCAAGGCGGTGAGATGTGCCTAACTAATAACTGTGACGCCATGCGGGGTGTGGCAGAAACCTTTGGAGGGGCCTCACGCTTCACGACACTGAACGCGAGTGCGAGCACTTTCGGGATACGGACACGCGAATTGCCTCGTCAGCTGTGCGTCCAGCTTCCAGCTTCCACCGCGACAATGTCTACCCTCCAGGCCGTCAAGTACTCCCGGGGCAAGCTGGAAGTCCTCGACCAGCTCCGCCTCCCCCACGAGTTCCACTACGACAGCGTCGCGACCCGAGCAGAGGCCTTTGACAGCATCGCCACCATGCGCGTCCGCGGCGCCCCGGCCATTGCCATCGTCGCCAGCCTCGGCCTCGCCGTCGAGCTGCACAACGGCCCCGTCCCGGGCAGCTCAGCGCAGGAGGCCATCGCGCACATCGACGGCGCGCTGGACTACCTCAAGACGAGCCGCCCAACCGCCGTCGACCTCACCAACGCCATCAACCAGCTCAAGGCGCGGATACGGGCCAGCGGCGACAGCAAGGCGCCGGTCGTCCAGGCCTTCATCGACGAGGCGGAGAAGCTGTTCGAAAAGGACCTGCAGACGAACCTGGCCATTGGCGGCTTCGGCGCCGAGTGGCTGCGCGCGCAGGTCGGTGCCGCGCCTGACAGGACCGTCTCCGTCCTGACGCACTGCAACACGGGCTCGCTCGCCACGTCTGGCCACGGCACGGCGCTGGGCATCATCCGTACGCTTCGGTCCGAGGGCCTGCTGCGCCATGCGTTCTGCACCGAGACCCGGCCGTACAACCAGGGCAGCCGGCTGACGGCCTTTGAGCTGGTCTACGAGGGCATCCCCAGCACGCTCATCACCGATTCCATGGCCGCCTCGCTCTTCCGCACGCGGGGAGCCGACATGAACATTGCCGCCGTCATCGTCGGCGCCGACCGCGTCGTCCGCAACGGCGACACGGCCAACAAGATCGGCACGTACCAGCTCGCCGTGCTGGCCCGGCACCACGGCGTCAAGTTCATCGTCGCCGCGCCGACGACGAGCATCGACCTCGAGACGGAGACCGGCGATGGCATCAAGATCGAGGAGCGCAAGCCGCAGGAGCTGACGCAAATCACCGGCGCCGTCATCAAGCCCGACGGCAGCGTCGACGAGGGCACCAAGGTGCGCGTCGCCACTGCCGATCAGCGCGTCGGTGTCTGGAACCCGGCCTTTGACGTCACGCCGGCAGAGCTCATCGATGCCGTCGTGACGGAAAAGGGGGCCGTGGAGAAGGGCGCAGATGGCAGCTTTGACTTTTCCAAGCTGATGCCAGAGAGGTGGGCCAAGGCCGTGGCTGGTGCATCATGACGCTGCGCCGTGAGCAAGAGAATTCTGGATATTATATTAGAGGGACAGGTGCTATTCTATTAGACTATTTGGGCATTACATCTTCAACCATATGTGCTTGAAGGGCAGACATGCATTCAACATGGCTTTATTGCTTCAGAGCATGCAGGATCAACTTCTGGTACCCCTCCACGGCAGTCTCCAGGTCGCCGACAGTGAGGTTCTCCCGCGCGCCGTGTGCGACGAGAATGTTGCCGGGGCCGTACAGATACCTGGTGTGGTCGCCCTTGAGGATGGGAACGTCAGTTCCGTAATTGACCACGACGGTCTCGAAACCTGGCTCTCGTTAGCAGAAGTCCGGGCTGATAATCACATCTACGCGCCGAGCACGGAGAGGTGCAATTGGGCTCTCACCAGGCACGTCGCAGTTGGTCTCCACGAAGCCATATCCATGGCTGCAGTAAAACGTAAACGCCTCATGGTCAATCGCGTCGAAAATGGCCTGCATCTTTCGCTGCACCACCTTGCCGCCCTCGGCCTCGGGCCCAATCGCCACCCTCGCCGCCAGCTCGACAAACGCGCGCTCGGGGATCACGTTGGCCGCGACGCCGCCGTCGAAGCGGCCGATGTTGACCGTCGTGTTGCCAAAGAGCGGCGAGCTGCCGAGGTCCGTGTCGATGATGCGGGCCATGGCGCGCACCATGAGCTCGTTGGCCGACTTGCCGAGCCACGGGTAGCCGCTGTGGCCAGGCACGCCGCGCGCCGTCACCTCGCAGAAGAGGCCGCCCTTGTGGCCGCAGGCGAGCTTGTTCTCCGTCGGCTCGCCGAAGATGACGGCCTCGAAGCGCCGCGGCGGGTCCATGCCGTTGAGGGAGTCGCTAAAGGCCCGCATGCCGTCACCCGTCGCCTCCTCGCCGACGACGAACAGCAGCATCACGTCCTCGCCGGAGACCTCCCCGGCGGCGAGCAACTGGTCCAGGGCCACAATCATGGTGGCGACGGCGCCCTTGGCGTCGACCGAGCCGCGGCCCTTGATCATGGTGTCCTTGGACACCTTGCCATGGTCGATGCCGTAGGGGATGTACGGTGGCACAACGTCAATGTGGCTCGACACGACGACCCTGGGGTTGGCCCGCGGCCCGCCGTGCCAGGCCAGCACGTTGAACCGCGGCCTGCCCTCGGGAGTGCCGTGGCTCGGCGCCACGAACTGGAGGTCCACGGTGTAGCCTCTTTCGGCGAGGTAGTCGACCAGGAAATTGCCAACTTCGTTTTCGTTACCGGTTATCGACTCGATGGAGACCAGCGACTTGTGCAAACCGAGGAGCTCATCACGGTACGCGGGGGCGTGCGTGGACAGCTGGTTGGACAGCGGCTGCTGCTGTGCGCAGAGAGCCCATGGCGCCAGTGCGAGTGCCGCCGCAATTGATGCCGACCGCATGGCTTCTGCGTTCCTGGCTTAAAGATGCTCGCTCGCTACGGGATGAGATGCGTGATGGACACTGAAACTTGCTTCGTGGATCGCCGCTATACGCGCCAGCCACGTGACCCGCATTGCCGATCCAACACCCATCGTCCTGTTCTTGAAAGTAAAGAATCATGGCAATTGATGTCTTGGTTGAGAGCAGCGGTCACTATTCCAAGCGCAGTTCTCAGGCCTAGCCCAGCTCCACGTCTTTCTCATCATCTGAATGCGTTCAAAAATCAATACTCGCTGTTTTTGATGATGTTGGACGGCAATATGAGTACGAAGTACTACGTACGAACGAGTATTCCGTACGAGTACGGGTCGGCCCGCCGAGCATGTGGGGCACCCGCAGGGCCTGAAGTTTGAACGCCACCGCCCAACGTCGCCCAAGCTTCAAAACTTCGTGCCAGCTCGTGAAGCGCTAGGAGTGTGAATATTTCACGCGGCCAACTTCAAGTGATTCTTCGTGGTTCCGGTGAAGAATAAGAAAATACGCAGGGGCTTCCGGGCAGTTCCCTCCAAACATTAAGGATGACTACCAAGGCTGGATCACGGCATGCGAGGATGACGAATCTGAGTAAACGCTTTCCAACAATTCCGACAATGTCGCGAACCCGATTTCCAGTACAGCCCCGGCGGGTCCAATTTGAATTGCTGTGAGGTGCATCTCCCACGGGAACTTCATTGCTCGGCAATGGCGACTGCATACGTGAGCCCCCAGCACGTACGTTTCCACACGAGTGTTTCCACACTAGTATTATTCAGTGCGTGATGATGAATCCCTGCTATCACAACCACCAGGAGCCGAGACCCGGCATGGTCCCCGGCCCATCTCCGGGTGGAGACTGGTTCCCCCGGGCACCGCGCCGCCGGCTAAAGCTTCACCCCGGCCATACTGCAATACACAGGGGCCGATTGTGCATGCCTCCCCGCGCCCTGATGGGCCCGAAGCAGCGGTCTACTTATCCTAATCTACGCTCTCGACAATGGCCAGATTTAATCTGTTTAACGATGGAATATTACGTACTTTGTAGGATTCCCCCCAAATTAAGAGTCTCTCGTCAGTCTCCCGTCAGTCTCCCGTAAGTCTCCCGTCAATCTCCCGTTAGTCTTCCGGCAGTCTCCCGTCAGTCTCCCGTCAGTCTCCGACCCGCCGCAGACCCAACACTCGAAATTCCTACTTCGGCAATTTGTCGGATAAAACAGCTACGCGAATAATGACTTAGGTCTTTAGTTATCGCATTGATAACTCGCATTCAATGGGGAAAAAAGGGATAGTAATTTAGAAGCCTAGAGTGGCGGCACGGACCACAACATCGGAAGTTAATAGGGGGCTTTTCCCGACTATTTTTTGGGGGACGGAGAAGGATTTTCAGCACACACGAGTTGACTCGAATTTGGAACCGCATTTGGCGTGACACAATTTGCCGACAAGATTTCAGCTGGGGTGTTCGGAGCCGTGGATACCAGTAACGCCAAAAGGCTGCCCTGTACTCCATCCAAGTGTGGCCACATCACGATCCCACTGGGAGGGATCAAATCGAATGATATTTATTTATCCGTTGCAAATAACTAAATGTACTTTCTGCCGTGATGCTGTTTGCTCCATAGCCAGCCCTTCATCATGCCCATGCCTTTCACATCCCGTGCATATGACAAATCATCGTGGAAGAACTGCCGTTGAGTTATTACCAACCAGATGCTCAATAAAGAGCAACAGCAACGCCATGTTCCTCGCACTTTACTCAAATATTGTAGCTTGGCGTTGTTCGGTGATCCTCAGCCGACTCTATCAAGATGGCACACAAACCAAGCATCTGCACCATGTCTCTCGGCCGTTGCTTCGCCGGCCATTCCCTAGAACACAAGCTGGATATGGCCAGGAAATACGGCTTTCAAGGCATCGAGCTATTCTATGAAGACCTACTCGAGCTTACCACGACCATGCCTGGAGGCGATACACAGAGAAACCAACTCGCCGCCSCCGCCACTATCCGCCAACTCTGCGAGGATCGCGGACTCGCTATCATTTGTCTACAGCCGTTTATGCACTACGAAGGCTTAGTCGACCGCCAATTACACAACCGACGATTGGAAGACATGCAGCTTTGGGTGCGACTTGCTCATGCGCTGGGGATCGACCTGATCATGCTTCCGAGCAGCAATCTCCCCCCTGCACAGATAACAGACAACATGGACACCATCGTGAGCGATATGGCTAAGATAGCTGATATTGGACTCGCCGCAACGCCTGTCATTCGGTTCGCCTACGAGGCTCTTTGTTGGGGCACGAGGGTGGACATCTGGGAGGCAAGCTGGGACGTCGTGCAGCGCGTCAACCGCACAAACTTTGGCATCTGTCTCGACACATTCAACATCGCGGGCGGCATATACGCTGACCCCGCGACATCCTCTGGACGAACACCAAACTGTGACGAGGTGGTCGCCAAGTCCCTGAGCAATCTCATCTTACAAGTCGACCTGAGAAAGGTCTTCCTCCTGCAAGTCGCCGACGCAGAGAGACTGGCACAGCCCCTCAACAGCAACCACGCATTCTACAACCCAGAGCAGCCACCGCGTATGAGCTGGTCGCGGAACGCGAGGCTATTCTACGGAGAGTCGAGCCACGGAGGGTACCTGCCCGTCGAGCCGATTCTTAACGCCATCATCCACGGTCTCGGGTACACGGGCTGGCTGAGCTTTGAAGTATTCAACAGGGCATTGGCAGAAACGCATGGAAGCGTACCGGAGACAATGGCAAGACGGGCGGCGCAATCGTGGAGAAGGATGACGAACGATCTGGCGTTGAGGACAGATCAGTCCTCTTTCGAGGGGACGCAGGCTATGCTGTAATTCAAGACAGTAATTAGTCAGGAGTAATAAATTTGATAATTACCCATCTCGTATCAATTACAGTTTTGACTCCCCTGTCTTCCGACTTCGGGTGCTTCGCCGCAATGTCAATCCCAGCCGTATACCCGAACACGCCCACACACCACCAACTAGCAGTTTATGGCGTCTGTGCCCGAGGCGAGGTCGACTGGACGTCTGATGCCGGCTTTGTGCCAAGAACACCAACCGCAATCGGCCACCACTGAAGCTCAAGCTACCATCACTAGCATAGCTGACAATGGAATTAGGAATTCGCCGACATCTACGCGTTTGCGGTGTAGCTGGGTAAAGATGCGGGCGACAAGCTCAGGACGCGTGGGACAGGATAGACGGCGACCCGAGCGGCGGTGCATTATCATCTCATGGAGACTTTGTCGAGAAGGACAACTTGGTAGACGTGGCTACTAAACCCGATCACGCTGTGTATCTGTGATTGAACATCTACCAAATGATACGAACGTTGACGGAAGTAACCATCAGCTGTAGAGTCTTTATCCTTTATGCGATTCATCGCCAGCAGGTCCCCAGCCACAAGTCCGTCCCCATGCTCACTGCCAATGCTTGCAACATCACTGACTCCACAGGTTCATTAGCGAGCAGACATACTCAGCCAGCTCATCAAAAAGTACCTCATCGACACCTCACCAACCCGGATCGTAGACCTCCTTTACCCCCCCGACGGCACCGTCAACTTCTCCCACCTCTTCCCCATGTTCTGATCTCCATCCCCAACGGCGAGCCACTCATCGGCGTCATCAACGCCCTCGTATAGGAGGAGAGATGTTGTAGATGGAAATCTGATGCGCAAGGCAGACTCGATTGTCACAATTGCGGCGAAACGGCAAGGGCGCGGTGGATGCGGAGGCGTGGTCCACAGCATGCGCAGCCTGAGAAAGTTGTGCTCTCTAATCTAGAGTTATTTTGTTGCACAACCTTATCTCATACAACGTAGCGCGACGTTGGATCTGGTGTACACGGCCATAGGTTCATTTGACATCCGGTGAAAAGGCGGGTGCTGAGTGGTAAGTTTCATCATAAGCCAAACTCAACATGATATCCAGGGCCTTCATACCGATGCAATCGAACTCGGGGATGCCGCAGCTGGCATAGCATACTGGAAGAAACTGGAGGCCTCGTCACAACTGCGAACCCCCCAGCTGATCCAAGCAGCGATGAATCCCCAAGGCGGGTCTGGGAGGGAGATTGTGCCTCGCCGTTGGGTTTCTCCGCTGCATCCATGTTTCTTCTAGGCCTTTCAGTGCTAACTCGATGTTGCCCTGCTAGTCCATCCAGCAAAGAAATGGGGTTGCAGGCGCAGCACCGCGTAGTGAAGCAGGTTTGAACAAAGGTTCAAGGTTTGAATTATCATCGACCTAGGTCGCGTGAAGATACCAAGCAAGTTAGATAGCAACAATGCAACCTATACACTGAGGTTGACGGCGAAGCAGTCGTTGCCTCTACACCCGTCGACTCGAGAGACCGCATTCAGCAACCCCCGCCCTCGATTACTTCAAATTGTCGAGCTCCTCCATGCGAGCGATGAACTCTCCTTGGAGTTGTTTCAGATAGCCCGGTAGTGTTTCCTTGCTCGCAGAATCCCGGGCTTGCTGAAGCGCTTCGTGCAAGTTCAACAGGAGCTAGCGTCGCGCCACCAGCTTGCGGGGCTCGGAGCTCCGCCGATTAAGCTCCCGCTTCAGTCCCAAATCGTCGGCGACTTCTTCAGCCTTCTTAATGAAACTCGGTGGCAGGCCAATGGCGCGGGCTAGATGTATGCCGTAGTGTTCTTCGTCATCGACAATGCCCGCAGTTGCCTTGTACAGCATCTTCAAGTGAGGCAATCCGTCACTCGTCTCCGAGCTTTTGGCCGCAAGGTGAAGGTTGAGCACCCCAGGGCGGTCACCGAGCACGCGGGCGAGTTCGGCGAAATGAGTTGCAAACCACGTCGATGCCTTGGTTCGGATCAATGCCTCCGACATGGCAACTGCAATGGCCAATCCGTCTCTAGTGCTCGTTCCACGGCCCAATTCGTCAATGATGACCAGACTCTTTCCGTCCACGTTTCGGAGGATAAACCCCATTTCGCGCATCTCAACAGAGAATGTCGACAAGCTTGCTTCAATGCTGTCCTCCATTGAGACTCGTGCAAAGATATTGTTGATGATGGGAAAGGCAGCGTACTCGGCTGGCACGACGCAGCCAATCTGAGCCATGATCTGGAGCAGGGCCACTGCCCGTATGTACGTGCTTTTCCCGCTCATGTTGCATCCTGTTACGACGTGGAAGCAGTACTGCTCGGTTGCGTAGTAGTCATTCGGGACAAAACTTCCACAGAGGGTCTACCACCTCATCAGCATTCGAATTCACCTCATCCAGGGAACTGAAGACTGACGGTGTCCAGGATTGGATGCCGCGCAGACTTGAGTGCCAGAGTTTGGGTGGCTTCTGGCCGGACGTAGTCTCGCGTAGTTGCCAGTTGTGCAAACGACGAAATCATGTCGACGAGTGCCACAGATTCACAGACTCGAAAGAGCTGCGGGGACGCTTGCCTGAGATCCCGCATCAAGCCCTCGATGACTGCATCACTTCTGATGACAACTTCGTTTGAAGTGTCGGACAGCCGGACATTCAACTTGACGAGATTCAGCGTTTGGCATTCGAGTTTATCCTTTTTGCGAACCAGGTTGATAAAGACTGGAGGAGGCGTTCCGCTGTCGAATTCAGCGGCGTTCACGCGCAGCCAGTACTTGCGGCCGTTGTCGAACTTGAGAGCGGCGTTTATCTCGTATTGTTCTTTGGGAAGTCAGTAATTGGTAGTTAACAAGGCCCGTCAGCCACACAAACATACCATTAATCTCATCCACATGTTGATGAATCTCCTCTGTAAGCTCCTTGTAAGTCTGACGAGCAACGTCAAGCATGCCACTGATGCCCGCTTTGACGGCAAAGGTTCGCTGGTTGCGGAGATCCAAGGGCGACTTCATGTAGGTTACATCGGCCTCAATTATCTTGCGGATTTGAGCAAGAATCGGCGCGGTCACATCTGGACGGCAAAGGTCGAGAATTTTTACCAGCAATGGACTCTGGGCTGTGGTCAGGGCCTTGTGAAGTTCGGGAACTGCCTCGAGGAAGCTTTTGAGCATGAGTATCTGGCTAATCTGCTCCTCCATCTGTGGCATGTTCCGGTCCGAAGGAACAGTTATCAGCTGTAACTGTCAGCCATGCCACGCAAAGTCGGGTGGAGTTGGCGAACCTTTGTCAGTAGCCTTTCCACGTCATGGAAGAGCTTCAGAGCTGCGATACCGTCAGAATAAAAAAAAATCTTCCCTGAAGAGTCCGCCTACCTTTGCGAATCTCGCGAAACATCTCCTCCTTGGTTGTCAACTCTTCCAATGCATCATAACGGGGGTCTATGAAAGAGTCTTGGCGAGTAGGCGGCTGGAGGATGTTGCTCCGCAGCATTCGAGCCCCCATCGGAGTGGACGTGTGGTTGAGTAGCCCATACAGACACGCCTTGGACTTGGAGTTGCGAATATTCTGCATGATCTCGAGCGACTGGATTGCGGAGATGTCAATCATCATGGTGTCTTCGGAAGGCTGATACAGGATTCGAAGAGAGTGAGGGGCGAAACTGATTGCCAATTGGTGCTCGATGTATTTCATCGCCTGGAGCACAAGTCAGGTACACGGCACGGCATATGAGGCAAAGGCGAGTACTGACTGCTGCAAACGAAGAAACTGCATAGTATTTCCCATGTATAGCGACCTTGATTGGCTCGACGTCGCTAGGGAATGCCAGTGTTTGTATGTAATCGAGGCCCGCAGTCTCTGACCACGCCGGTCGATCAAAGGCATCGCAATGAGCTTCTGGCACCAGCTCCTGGACAAGTGAGTACAATGTGCTTGGCTTGACAGGCGGACACGCAGTGGACATGAAGACTATTCGGGACGGGGACGCCATCTGGATCTTGTGGATGGTCTTGACGTAGGATTGGTTATCACATATCTGGCTGAGAATGACTTGGCCGAGCGACACGTTGACAAAGGCCACACCCACCGATGGGGTCACTCCGCGTGCTTCGGCGAGAGCACATATGATGTTTTGCTGGTCACTGAGCCCGAGAATGGAAGATGTGGTAGCTGTACGCGACTTGCGCCCTGAGGCCGTACTGGGCCTGGTGGCAGTGCATGAGATGGACGTGTGGGAAGTGCTTGGCCTCGTACTGGCCACTGAGGGTGTGTACTGAGGCGGTCGACCATGGTGGTTCTCCAGAGCCTGTTGCTCAAGCCTGACGGTGGATGGAGAGCTGCTGGGCGTATGCAACTGGGAGCTGCTCTGGAAGTAGACAGACGAGGACGGCGTTGCGGTCCACGATCTTGAGGAGCGCTCTTGAGGCATGGTGGGCGCAGACGTGCGAGTCGCAGCAATTCGTGAGTAATAGTGGCACCATCGGGGAGTCGCCGAAGATGGAGATGTTCAGGGCAAGGATTTGCATGTTCATTGTCAGTGTCTACCTGGCACGTGGATAACTGAGGCACACCAAGCTCCCTTCGTGCTCTTACGAGCCAGTCGCGCCTGCCTGTGATGAGTGGTTGCAGAGAGAAAGCAAGGATGCTATCATGGGCCGAGGTTTAGCCCACCAGCAATCCGCCTCCACCCACGTCTCGCACAGGCTGAGCTCGAAATAGCACACAACAAACTCCCACTCACACTCGCCAACGGGCCAAAGGAAAGAAACGCACATCCCTGTGCGCTGTTCGACACGTCCGTCGACTTCCACAAGCAGCCATGTTCGGTATCCTCGAGGCGGTCACGGCGCCTCAGGCTGGCATCTATGCTAGCTGCGAGGACTTGATGCGCGAGCTCAACAGCCGCACGGAGAAGCAGGGCTACAAGATTGTCAAGGCGAGATCCCATCGCAGCAAGCCCGGCGCTCCCATAATGCGCGCCGATCTTGTCTGTGAACGAGGCGGTCGGCCGTATCGGTGCCAGGCCACGAAGCACAAGACGACGACCAAGAAGACCAACTGCCCGTGGAAGGCCAAGGCTGTGGACCGCAAGTCGGTTGGGGGCTGGGTCTTGACCGTCATATGTGACGATCACAATCACGAACCCGGCACGCCTGAACCACCAACGCCCTCCGAAGGCAGCGAAGCCGAGGACAATGAGGAGGAGGAGGTACCAGGTGAGTCCCCGGCAAGTAGCAAGTATTCGTCCGCCGAGTTGGGTCCTGACGCGTGCAACAGAGGGCCCCCGGCCAGATCCTGACACGTCGGCTGCCCTCCAAGTCGCTGGTGTTTCCGACGCTGTTCTTCGACTGAGCGGTGACACGTTCCACCGATTCAAGAACGACTACCGCAAGATGTCGCAGCCAGAGCGACTTGGCATCTTGGCCCAGATGCAGCTCCGCATTGCCGCCATTTACGCTGTCCAAAATGAAGATGTACAGCGGCAAAGGAGACAGGACGCTCAAGAGAGGCGGCACCAGGAAATCGAAGAGAGCAGGCGGAGACTCGAAGCCCAGGGTATTAGATATACAAATCGGCAGCGCGGACCGCCGCGCATTCCTCACTCCGGCACGCCTCAACGGATTCCCAGCGCCCAATATAGCAATCTTGCCCCTGCGCCAGGGATGGCAGAGCCGCAGTTTGAGCTGATGTCGCCTACGACGCAGTCAGGGCAACCCACATCCGACACGCCCGTTCCAATTCCCCACGTGGACAATGGGGTGTCCTTCCAAGTCTATCCAGGCCCTCCAAAGCGACTGCGTGGAAATCGGCAGTCACAGGGAACGTCGACACAGGGCGTTCAGCAGCCACCGCAGCAATCCCCGACACAACAAGCCACGGGCTGAATGACTTGCACAGTGGAGAGACATTTTACTTTTTAGGGCCTGGCACCTGGTGGGGCTCKATGTCGGCGCCGTTGCTAACACTGGTGCTGTCAATTTCCGCCTTATTTGGGTTAGCGTCTGTGTACCGCTGTCACCGCCCAAATTTTCCAGATTTTTGCCAACTCCCCACCATCCAGTGTTATCAGCCGCGAAGCTTGGAGCCCATCAACAACACGCACGCTTTTTCACTTGGACATGGCGACAATATTGCCTCGGCCGTCCAAACGACAGAGGAGAGAGGACCTCGAAAGGTCCCAGATCCAGCAGGATGTTACCGCGGCAGGCGGGCCGGCTGGCTCCTTCAAGGCGCGGTTCCTCGACGGCGACGGAAAGCAGGTCTGCGACGTGATCGAGGTGCCACTCGCCGACGCCTCAGAGAAGAATCTTTCGCTGTTGTTAAATACACTGCTCGCAAGGGTATGGAGCATTTCACTTTGCCACGCAATCGAGGCCAGACCGCTGACTTGCCTCTGCGCGTGCAGGAGAAGGAAGAATTCCTCCCGTACCGCTTCCGGATCCATATCCCCGAGACAGACATCATCGTGGACCAGTACCCCACCGATCTTCTGCAGCTCTTGCGCAGCCATGGCATCGAGAACCCTTTCGAGACGACGGTGACACTTACCGCCGAGCCCCAAGCCGTTTTCAAAGTTCAGGCCGTGACGCGAATGTCGCATCGGATACCCGGCCATGGCGAGGCAATCTTGGCAGCCCAATTTAGCCCGGCAACGAGCGCGCGGTTAGCGACGGGCTCCGGAGACAAGAACGCTCGTATCTGGGATACGGAAACCGGAACGCCCAAGTACACACTCTCTGGACACACGCATTGGGTTCTCTGTGTAGCCTGGTCAGCTGATGGCATGCGGCTAGCGACCGGCAGCATGGACAAGTCAGTACGGCTATGGGATCCGCAAACGGGCAAGGCCATGGGCTCGGGACCCCTGACTGGGCACGCCAAGTGGATAACCAACATGGCCTGGGAGCCGTACCACCTCTGGAGAGACGGAACGCCGCGACTAGCTAGTGCTAGCAAGGACGCCACGGTCCGGGTCTGGGTGGTGAACACGGGCCGGACCGAGCATGTCCTGTCGGGACACAAAAGTTCCGTGAGCTGTGTCAGATGGGGTGGGACTGGACTCATTTACACTGGCAGCCATGACAAGACAGTCAAGGTTTGGAACGCAGAGAAAGGAGTCCTTGTGCACACTCTCTCAGCACATGCTCACTGGATCAACCACTTGGCCTTGTCCACGGACTTTGCGCTGCGAACTGCCTACTTCGACCACCGACCGGTGCCAGGGACAGATGGAGAAAAGCGAGCCAAGGCAAAGGAGCGCTTTGAAAAGGCGGCGAGGGTCCAGGGCCAGCTGTCAGAGCGGTTAGTTTCGGCCAGTGACGACTTTACCATGTACCTATGGGACCCGTCGCAAGGCACGAAACCCGTCGCCCGAATGGTCGGGCACCAGAAGCAGATCAACCACGTAACGTTTTCACCGGACAATACCCTCATCGCAAGCGCAGGGTGGGACAACCACACCAAGATTTGGAGTGCAAGGTACGAACGAGCTGCCTTGTGTGAGGGTGAGACGATTCAGCTAACAGTAAGCGGCAGGGACGGCAAGTTCATCAACACGCTTCGGGGCCACGTGGCAACGGTGTACCAATGCGCTTTTTCCGCGGACTCGCGTCTTCTTGTGACGGCGTCAAAGGATACCACTTTGAAGGTGTGGTCCATGGCAACACACAAGCTGGCCGTCGACCTGCCGGGGCACAATGACGAGGTGTATGCCGTCGACTGGGCACCGGACGGGAAGAGAGTGGCCAGCGGCGGCAAGGACAAGGCCGTGCGGCTGTGGCAGAATTAGAAGTAGAAAGCGTCGGTGATGGACCCGGCATGCGCGGCTATGAATAATGCAATGTACCACATGATGAGGTCAAGGTGGGCTGCCGCCTGAGTGATTTGTCTCGGGTGGCTTGTCTCGAGGGCCATGGAAGACTCGGATGCTTCGTACAAGCCCGAACCCGACGGTTTGGATATCACTGCCTGCCAGCCTCAGGTATAGCAAGGCACGGTACTGGCTGCGAGACTGGCACCGGCCCAACGAAGCGCTGGAGGACGTAAAGAGGGGTGCAGTTGCAACCATGCGGGGCGGCATGCAACTCGAAAGCTTGTGAAAGACGCCCAGTTCGTGATGGGTTTTGGGCATCTCGTGGCGTCCAGTCCTGTGCTTGGGTCGTTGGAGGTCAGGCTGGTAGTTGTGAGGGGAAACGGGGCTGCCCCATTTCGCAGCGTTGACTTACACGAGGGGTTGCGAAAGTTGGTCAACGCCATGCTTGGCCAGCCAACGGAGAAGGCGTGCCAATGGTTGGCTATCGGTTGGGCCAAGACTAGTTACCTATGTAGATGTATAATGCGTATGTACCCTAGCTTGCACGAGTAGGTACGTAACGGATATGACGCGACCTCCCCAAGCAGGTATTCTTGGCCAGTGCTGCATGGCGTCTTGTGCGAGCTTCTGCCTGGGGGAGTACAAGATTAGGCGTGTATCCCGGGAAAGGAACTGCAAGATGGGTTGTGTAGGGTAGTATTGCAGCGGCGCGTGGTGGTTGCCATTGCTTGGCCGTAAATCATGGACGATTTGCGTCGGAAAACGAGGTTATTCATGTCGAGCAGACCCGGTCCGTGGTTGCCCGAGTGGATATCGCATCCTGGAATGCGACTCGAGTGAGTGATGGTTGCACAGTCAACCAGCGGCCCATCCGCCGGGGACGACAGCTGGGGCCACGTTTTGAGACTTTGGCTACGAGATAGGGGTTCGCAAAGGTGACGGACTGGTCGAGACTCTGCTGGCTCGCCCAATGACTGCAACTTGGCATCTTGGACTTGTGCCCAAGGCCATTGTAGGTTCAGTCAGGCTTGATGCCGCGTAGAGACTTTCCAGCGTGGCTTGGGGAAGCTTCCGCCAACATGTCCCTGGCGCACCGCCACGTCCCACGAACTACCAACGCGGAGTACGGACGACGAGTATCAGAGTAACAACCAAAGGGCTGATGCTCGGCTCCAAGAACGGCGGTGCTTTCTGCCCTCCTTGGGCCCAAGCCACCAACAGGACGGCTGCGGGGCCGTGCTTCGTGGTGGACGCGATGCTCCCTCCCTCGTGAGCCTGCGCTTGTGCTGGCATCAGGGCCTGAGTGACTGCTCATTCTTTTGATCGGCCTTTCCAGCATCAGCTGGCCTTGGCCAACACAGCGCGGCTGTTCTAGGCCCCAGAAATGCAAGTCACGGTTCGGGTTGGGCCGTAAGTGCAAAGAGCAGGTGCCGCTGCAGGGGATCCGCCAGGCCCGGGCCGTCCGCGTTTTTGCATGAATCACTGCACGCCAACCAGGGTTCCTCCTAGGGGGGGGGAGGCTAACATGGCAACGACGGCGAGGACGAGGGCCTGCGCGGGCGTCGAACGAGAGCTGGCAGAGACGCCACATGGAGGAAGCTCTGGGCAGGGTGAGAGGCGACGGGGCGGTGATAACTGGGCCCTCGGCCGGGAGGTGAGCGAGTAATTGGCCATATGAGGGCCGGAGCAGCAGGAAAATGGAGCGCCCCCCTCATGGCCATGGCGGAGTGTGGTGGTGCCTTGATTTTGCGAGCAGGGACAGCACGGACAGGACCGGTCCGAGTCCAGGCGCGCCAGGGAGGGCATCCCCGGCCGGGCAGTTGCGGCTGTTTGTGCTTGTGCTTGTGCTTGTGCTTGTGCTTGGTGCCAGTGCCCAGTGCCAGGCCAGTGCCCAGTGCCAGGCCAGTGCCCAGTGCCAGGCGGGCGGCCGTCCATCCGTCCATCCGTCCATCCACACTCGCGGGCGGCCCACGGAGGCAGACGGCAAGTCACACGTCGAGGATAATTGCCGCGCAGAGACAGCGTCGACGAGACGTGGCTCCTATCCGCGGGCCTGGCAGCGCGAGGGCCTGTCAGCGCGCGGGCGTGAGCGCTTTATGTGCCCGGGCTTGAGGGGGCCACGATGGCCAGCTTATAAGCCGGAGCCAGCCAGGCCGCGGACTGCCGGCGGAGTTGCAAAAGCGATCCATGGCGCCCGGCTAGGACCTGAAGCTCACTCGCCTGCTGCACGCCTGCTGCTCCTTGTCCTGCACTCTGTGCTTCGTGCTCCGTCATACCTACGGACCCCTTCTCTCTCTCTCTCAGCGTGGCCGATGCCTCTGCCATTGGAGGGCCCCCTTTCATCCATCAGCCTCCCACTGTTCGTGCTCCCCACTCCGTGCGCCCCCTGCCGGCGCCCTGCGGACCAGAAGCTCCTTGCCCTGCCGCAGCGCCGACGTCAGTGCGATCCCAGCCCGGCACCGCCTGTCGCAGGTACGTATCAAAACGCCCCCGGGCGCCCCCGGCTGCGCTGCCTGCTTTTCGGCGCGGCTACGTCAGCAGGACTGACTGCCCGCCAAGACTTGCCATTTTCCTCCTTCGGCCTCCGCGCTGCCGCCGAAAGGAGCGTAAGGCCCTGGAGCTAGCCAACCTTTTTCGCAGCAGCGCCGCTGTCTGTCGCAAAACGCCAACCCCGCATACCCTCTAATATTAACCCGCGTAAGAAGTAGGCTGCCCTGGCTTGGCCTGCCCTGCCTGGAACAGAACCTCCGGCTTGCAAACTTTCCAACTCCGGCGACAAGATCCTCTGCAGACGTCTTGACCGACCGCCGCCGTCGCTCGACGCCCAGCAATCTCGCTCTTCCTCGGCCTCGTGCGCCTCTGAAGCCGCGTCCGCTTGCTCTCGGGCTTTCAACTGCCCAGCTGCGTCATCCACTGCTCCACATGTGCTCGATAACGAGGAGCTAGCCTTTGCACCACCCACACACACGGGAGCCGACTCCCTCCTCTGCTGCGACTTCAGCCGTGCCCTTGCGACGACGACGACGCCGCGCCTGGCGCGAGCTGTAGCTCACCATGACTGTCTTTGTGTGCTCGCTGTAGGTGCCCGGGAGACCAACGCTGACCCCGCGAACTGGCGCAGACAGAACAGAACCAGCTGACGCATTCTGCCCCGACAGCTTCCTCCCCAAGACGATCCAGTTCAACCTCCCTGGGACGCCGCCTGGACGCAGCGACCTCGCCCGGCGCCGGGCCAAGACGATCCCGCCTGTGCCTAAGGCGGCTGCTGCGCCGCCCGCCGACGTGCAGCCCAGCCTCTTCAGCCCGCGGCCCGACCTCACGCCGCCGCACACGCCCGTCGACGACCGCGAGTCCCCGGACCCCTGGGCCAACGAGGATGGCTTCCGCATCCAGTTCCCGCACGAGCTGGGCTCCCCGAGCGACCAGGCGGCGACGAGTTGGGGCGCCCGTGCCAACCAGCCTCGCTCGCGCGCCAACTCGCCGCCCCCGGCCGAGATCTTTGAGCACAGCCGCACGCTGCAGAAGGCGCGCGAGCTGGGCCGCCGCGGCGTCGTCCAGCCCCGGCCGCTGCTGCGGAGCGACAGCGCCGACCGCGTCTTCTCGTCGGCGCCGTGGACCGTCGTCGACGCGGACCAGGGCAATGGCGGCCTGCGCAACGCGGCCGAGGCGGCCGCCCGCGAGGGCAAGCTCAAGGAGTACACCTGGGTCGGCACCCTCGGCATGCCCACCGACGCGCTTGAGGGCACGCAGCAGAAGCAGGACATCGAGGACACGCTAGCCATGCAGCACGACATGCTGACCGTCTTCTGCTCCGACAAGGACTTTGACGGCCACTACAGCCACTTTTGCAAGCAGATCCTGTGGCCCGTCTTCCACTACCAGATCCCCGACAACCCCAAGAGCAAGGCCTACGAGGACCACTCGTGGAAGTACTACGTCAACGTGAACCAGCGCTTCGCCGACAAGATCGTCGACAACTGGAAGCGCAACGACGTCATCTGGATCCACGACTACCACCTGCTGCTCGTCGCCGGCATGGTGCGCAGGAAGCTCCCGGATGCCAAGATTGGCTTCTTCCTGCACGTCCCCTTCCCGTCGTCCGAGGTCTTCCGCTGCCTGGCCGTCCGCAAGGAGCTGCTCGAGGGCATGCTGGGCGCCAATCTCCTCGGCTTCCAGATCCAAGAGTACACCCGGCACTTCCTGCAGACCTGCAGCCGCCTGCTCACCGTCGAGGCAACGCCCGAGGGCCTGGAGCTGGAGGACCGCTTCGTCGACGTCGTCAACATGGCCATCGGCATTGACCCCGTCAGCCTGAGCAAGCACCGTGGCGGGGAGGACGTGATGCGCTGGCTCTGCATTCTCCAGGAGCGGTACAAGGGGAAGAAGCTCATCGTCGCCCGCGACAAGCTCGACCACGTGCTGGGCGTGCGGCAGAAGCTGCTGGCCTACGAGCTGTTCCTCAACAAGAACCCCCAGTGGCGCGAGAATACCGTCTTGATCCAGGTTGCCCTGTCGTCGAGCGAAAAGACGGACCTCGATGCCACCGTCTCGGACATTGTCACCCGCGTCAACTCGGCGTGGGCGAACCTGGCCTATCAGCCTGTCGTCTACCTCAAGCAGGACATTGACTACGCGCAGTACCTCGCGCTGCTCACAATTGCCGACGCCCTGATGATCACGAGCCAGCGCGAGGGCATGAATCTGACGTCGCACGAGTACATCTTTTGCCAGGATGGGAGGATCCACCCCCACCAGAAGCACGGCTCGCTCATCCTGTCCGAGTTTACGGGCACGTCGTCCCTGTTCAACAAGAACGAGCTGTCGGTCAACCCGTGGGACTACCGCCAGTGCGCCGACGCCATCAAGCAGGCCCTCGAGATGGGAGACGAGGAGAAGACGCGGCGCTGGGAGAAGCTGTACGAGTCGGTTGCCCGCCACACCGGGTCGCACTGGTTCAGCGAGCTGCTTTCGCATCTGGATCGGGCCTACGTCGAGCAGCACAAGCGGGATCAGACCTCGGTCCCCCGTCTCTCGATGCAGGACGTCTCGGCAAAGTATGAAAAGTCGAGCCGTCGACTGTTCATGCTCGACTACGAGGGGACGCTGGTTAGCTGGGGCCCGGTGAACCAGATCATCCCCGTCAGTCCGCAGCGAACGCTGGACGTGCTGAACGATCTGCTGCTGGACGAGCGCAACATCGTCTACGTCATGTCTGGCCGCCGGCCGGAGGAGCTCGACCGCGTGTTCCGGCGCGTGCCCAACCTGGGACTCATCGCCGAGGGCGGGTGCTTCATCCGGGACTGCGGCTCCGAGAAGTGGGTCGAGATGTCGGACAATGCGCAGATCGAGGACTGGAAGACGTCTGTCAAGCCCATCATGACGTACTTCCTGGAGAGAACGCCCGGCACGGAGATTGAGGAGCGTCACTGCAGCCTCCTCTTCCACTACGACGGCGCCGAGGACTACGAGACGGCGTCCCGGCAGGCGTCGGACTGCGCCAGCCACGTCAACGACGCGTGCGAGGCGCAGCGGGTGCATGCCATTGCCGTGGACGGCTCGATTGTCGTCGAGTCGATGGACTACACCAAGAGCACGGCGGCGCAGAAGGTGTTTGACAAGCTCAAAGCCCGGCTGGGGTCGGAGAGCGAGACCAAGAGCCCCGTCGACTTCCTCATGATTGTCGGCGACGGCCGCGAGGACGAAAAGGTATTTAAGTGGGCGAACAAGCTGCAGCACTGCGGGACGGTCGAGAGCGTGGTGACGGTCAGCCTCGGAAACCGCAACACGGAGGCTGCAGCGACGTCGACACAGGGCGTCAGCGGTACGTTCCCCCCAAGCAAAATGGCACCGAGCAAGATGGCACCGAGCAAGGAGGCTAACCGTGACCCCTCAGGTGTTCTCAACTGTCTGCAGCGCCTGGCATCGTTGACTTAGCGGTCCAACCAACCACACAATGACATTGTCCGATATTTGCGAGGCGTTGAGCGAGCTGGAGTTGTTTTGTTTGCTAGCCACAGGGGGCACATGGAAGTCGAGGAGTTGAACTGGACAGGAAACGAAAAGGGACATGGACGCTGCATACACATACTCAAACACAAGACCGAACGAATGCCCAACGGCGGCCTCACGGCACGCGCAACGACAGGGACATGACTGCCGCTCCTTTCGCATCTCGAGTATGTACAGCCCGAGTTGGATTTGTTTATGGAGCGTTTGGCGATGAGGACACGAGGAATATGAAGAGGAACGAGAGCATGGATCTGCTTTGTTTATAGATGACTGCAATTGAGCTGCACGTGCGATGACAACTGCCGGTCCGCAAGCCCATGCCGTGGTCTGTCTGTTGCCCGTGGGTGCGGCATTTTAGAGTATGTGACATGAGATGCGACCGCTGTCTGCCGTCATTGGACACGGTATTTGAATATTATTAAGGATGCACCTGATTCGCGGCGTGATGCAGCTGAGGGTTGGTCCAGGGTCGGTGAGGCGCGGTGAGGCGGGCCAATGACGACCTGGATGCATGCCCCTCGCTGCAGCCGCAGCCACCCCGCCCGATATCGGGGGTACTGAGCGCCGGAGTCCAAGGGTCCCTGTCGTCCATCTTTCATCATCCGGCTGACTCGGTGGCTTCTCCTCCTCCTCCTTGCGCCATTCCGCTCCCCGTCGCGCCTCTGTCGTGCTGTCGTGCTTCCCGGACTCGAGACGAAACGTTGACGGGTTGAAACGTCTTTTACGCCGCCATCGCACCAATTGGTCGCTGCAGAAACGGCTGCCGCCAGCGGGATTAAGCTTCACCCGACGTTGCACGACGTGTGGCGACCGACTGAGCCCTGACGACGGCCCGCATCACCACCATGGCCGCTCCGTTCCCCCCGCCGCCGGTCAACACGATTGACTGGTCCAACGTGGGCTTCCGCGTCCGCGAGGGTGAGTACAGACTGCGCGTCCGTCTGCCGGGCCAGGCTGACGCAGCGTGCCAGTCAACGGCCACATCGAGTCGACGTTCAGCAGGGCCACGGGCCAGTGGACGCCGCTGCGCTTCGTGGCCGACCCGTACATGCGCATCCACGGCATGGCCCCCGCGCTCAACTACGGCCAGCAGGCGTACGAGGGCCTCAAGGCCTTTCGCGGGCCCGGCGACGCCGACATCGCCATCTTCCGGCCCGACCGCAACGCCCTGCGCCTGCAGCACTCGGCCGACGTGGCGTCGATGCCGCGCGTGCCCGAGGCCATGTTCCTGCGGGCCTGCCGCGCCGCCGTGGCCCTCAACGCCGGCTTCGTGCCGCCGCACGCCACGGGCGCCGCGCTGTACGTGCGCCCGCAGCTGTACGGCTCGAGCGCGCAGCTGGGGCTTACGGCCCCCGACGAGTACACCTTTGCCGTCTTCGTGATCCCGACGGGCGTGTACCACGGCTCGCAGCCCGTGTGCGCCCTGGTGCTCGACGATTTCGACCGCGCCGCGCCGCACGGCACGGGCAGCGCCAAGGTCGGCGGCAACTACGCGCCCGTGCTGCGCTGGAGCGACCGCGCGCGTCAGGAGGGCTTCGGCATCACGCTGCACCTCGACAGCGCGCGGCACGAGGACGTGGACGAGTTTAGCACGAGCGGCTTCATCGGCGTGCGCGTCGAGGGCGACGACGTGACGCTCGTGGTGCCCGACTCGAGCTGCGTCATCGACAGCGTCACGAGCGACAGCGTGCTGCAGATTGCGCGCAGCTACGGCTGGAGGACGGAGAAGCGACCCATCAAGTACACCGAGCTACCGGCCTTTAGCGAGGTCATGGCCGTTGGCACCGCCGCCGCGCTGGTGCCTATTCGGAGCATCACGCGGCGCGTCAGCTCCGGTCTGCTGCCTGCTGGCCCGCGTGTGAGCGCCGGCGTGGCGTCCGAGACGGTCACCTACATCCCCGTGGCGCAGGAGGACGCTGGGCCGGTGTGCACCCGCGTGCTGACGCAGCTCAAGGCCATCCAGCTGGGCAAGGCCAAGGACGAGTTTGGGTGGCGCTTTGCGGTGACGGCGGCGGACAGGAAGGTCGAGGGTGCGGCGGAGGACGCTGCCGACGGGAACGGGGCCGCGCAGACGGTGGACCAGCTGGACTGAGGGCCGGCGGAGTATGCAGGAAAAGTACCATTTATTGCAATTTACTGTCAAATACGCCGATGCTTGGCTGCTGCGTTTCACTGAAGTACTTTACACGGCAGATGCTGGCGAGGATGAATTGGGCCGACGCTGCGGATGGCATCCATGCGACACATGCAGTTGCATATGCAGTCTGGTCGTCGACATCGGTTGAAGTTGACTTTTTCAATATGTACAAGAAGGTCGCTCAGGCCCTGCAACGGGACCCATTCCGCCTCTCCATCATGCTCGTTTTCACCGTGCAAGTGCACGGGGATATCCGTGCCATCACTCCATCGTTTTATCCCATGCCACTCGTACCGCGTTCCCTCGGCGACGAGCCGCTTATAGCTTGATCCGGTACTCGGCAATGGCCTTGTTGAAGCCGTCGTCGATGGGCTGGATCAGGCTCCTGGCAATGGCCTGCAGCGCGGCAGGCACCTTGGCGACGACCTTGGCGCTAAAGTCGGCGGTAGCCTTCTGCTGCGCCTCAAGGTTGAGGAAGATGACGGGGCTGACGACGAGGAGGCTGTCGAACTTGGGCTTCGCGGCGATGATGGCCTCAAGCGTCTTGTTGACCTGGGCGGCGAGGTCGCCGACGGCGGTGGCGAGCGAGAGGGCCTCGTCCTGCGTGAGGGGCGCGCTGTCGGCGGCCGTCTGGGAGCCCTTCTTGATGTCCTCGAGGAGGGCGAGGGACTCGCCGGCGATGGGCAGCACGCCGAAGACGTCGCCGGGCCAGGCCGCGACGGTGGTGCCGAGCCGTACGGTGTCGGAGTTGATGGTGTTCATGGCGCTGGTGATGGCCTTGCCGTCGGCGAGGACGGTGGCGGCGAGGGCGACGAGGGAGACGGCGTGGGTGAGGAGCATTTTGGCGGTGGTGGTGTGAGCCTGCGGTTTAAGATAGGAGGGTGGGAGTGAGGTGGGAGGCAGAGACTGATGAGGCGGAGGAGAAGGGTCCTTTCGAATCAGCGACTCGCGTCTTTATACAACGGGCTCTGGGGCGTGTACAGCACAGCTCGTCTGTACTCGTCGTTTCCATCTCCTCGCCATCGCAACCTGGGGTCCTCCGCCTTGTCCGCGTCTGGACCCCGGCCTCATGCCTCAATCGGGCAAGTGGCACAGCCCAGCCAGACACAGAGCAGGGACCGAGGCGACACCGTGAGCAAAAGCCCCGAGGCGCAATTCAGGGGGGACAGCATGAAGACTGGAGGAGCAGTAGCAGCAGCAGCAGCAGCAGCAGCAGCAGCAGCAGCGGATCCTGCCGGAATAGTCGACGGATCGGCAGCTCCGCGCAGTTGATTCGCTGGGGCGGCCGGGGTTGGCGTGGAGAAGGCCGAATCTGGGGTATCGCAGCAGGGATGCTCGGAGCCGCGGCAGCGCCAGCGGTGACGGCGGTTTTCTGCATGTGGATGTGAGGGGTTGCCTGCTGTTGTTGCACTCGCCTCGTGGCGCCTCTGCTCCCGGTCGAGACTCCGCGGGAGGGTCGCAGCTGTGACGTGCAAGTTGGGGAACGTGGAGGCGCGGACGGGGGAGGCGCGGAGCCGAGATGCCATTGCATGTGATGGCGCGGCGACCGACGTTCGGCTCTCCTCGTTGACGGCGCGCTGGCTGCATAGCTGAGCCATGGCTTAGGCCTCGATAGTGGCTGAGCCGTACGTTGGCTTGAGACTCAAGAAGTGTCAGGCTCAGACGTCTTCCTAGAGACAATGCCCATGCGACGGTTTCGCCCGTCAGGTCGCTCAGAGCGCAACAGGGCCTCGTAGTTACTGCGAAGTCTCTCATTGACGTGACCATGGTCAAAGGCATGACGCCTGGTCGAAGCATCGCAGCATGTGAATGAACCCGATAATGTGATCTCGTGGGTACGGGAGGCAGTCGCTGTGAGCTGTCCGGGGATCGCATCGCAGGCAAGCCGGCTGTTGCCCTTGACAGGAAAGCCACCAGTCGCGGCTCGTTTGGGCGGCCGGTTTGCACCTGAAGACGGCCGTTGATCGCGTGCTGTCTTAGAATTCCTAAGACGAGCTGTCGCATCAGTGACTTCTCCATCTCTGCAAGCAGAATTGCGCAGGCTTCCTCCTTGGGGCTGTACGGCATCCTTGGGCGCAAGCTGACCGGGTTGCCTCGCACTTCAGAATCTGCAAGGAGTGCATGTCGGCGTGACAAACGGGGAACTTGCGGATCTGGTTTTTCGGCACGGATGGCATCGTCGACGAAAGCTTGGCCATCTTTTCAGGCGGTACCCGAAGCTCGTTGCGGCCGAGGTCGAGGATTTCAAGAGTTTCAGGTCGAACAGCTATCGCCGCTTAGCCAAAGGGCACTCGCTGCCGGAAGGAGTAGTGGCACTGGCCTCTCCTACCGTTGAGTGGAAGGGCGAATTCGATGAGCAAGAGTCGCTGAATGTATATTAGACTAGAGAGGTATGGCGTACAGGATTGAGCAGAGTGGAAGCTATCTCGAAGAAGGCGAAAATCCAAATCTACGGCTAAAATAGAGTAATATCGTGGAGCTAGGGCGGCCTTCGGCCAGGTGCTGCATGCATAGGGTCAAGCTCGAGCCGAAAAGGAGTTCTAGTAGCTCCCTGGTCGGGCCTTCGCCGATATCTTCGTATAGATTACGATAGTAATTAGGCCATATTATACGTTGACAATTACAACGGCATTCGGCCGAGTCCAATGAGTCATGAAGAATATGCAGTCATGAATTAAATTGACTTGTTACATAACACAAGTATCCCGATCCACCCCTATGTCGAAGCTAACGCGAAGCCCCCTTCGTTGGCGTCGCTGCGAGGTTGAATAGATATTACTTCGCACCAGGAGGGGTGGTACAGAGGACGCCGCTCTGGCCAGCCTTAAAGGTAGTCAGTTGATGGTAGACGGTATGGAAGTATTCTAGATCACTACTTACGACGAGCAAGACGCGGCATCGGACAGCCTGCCAACCTCAGCGCAGATCCTCCGGAAGTCCCCAAAGTCCTAGGGAATCTCACTTGCTATAAGAGAATGAGAATCTGCTATATTATTAAGTATTAAGATAGTAGCAGTAACTTACGATTTTCGCAGTCTTGACTAATAAGATCTAGACTAATAAGATCTAAGATATCGGTGCCGCAGCACTGGGCATTTTTAAAGAGATCAAACGGGCAAACATGACCGTCGGTGGCTATGGTGTTGGCGAAGAGGGCGGCAATAGCGAAGAACTTCATTGTAACTATGGCTAGGGGTTGAAGGCCGGGAGGCTTGAGGCGACTACAGAGTTAGGCTAGGTAGATTGGGTTATTGGAGCTGGTTAGTAATGAGGAAAGAGACTCGGAAGGAGGAGGGAGCCATGATATTTATACCCGGATGGCACCTCTGTTTGCAAGAGGTCCTACCGCCACACTTATCCCAGGGGCATAAAGAATCCGGTTTGATCTAGGACTCGGGAGGTAGCAGTCCCTTGTTAGCTGCGGACTGAGACCGGTGGACTGGGGCCCTATGCCGCATATAGACGTATGTACATGTGAGTTCACAAAGGCTGCCATGATTACCCGTGGCGACATGCACTCGAGCGACTCGACCATGGTCCATTCGGGTTCCGTTGCATCCGCCACACGAAAAGTGGACAGGCTGGGAGACTCGAGCATACACATCCGTTGCAGGCACACTCCTGGTCGCAACACAGGCACACCTAATTGGGTTCCAAGCGTGTTTTTGACAGTCTCCCTTTAATACCTTTTCTTAGTACTAGATGCTATTACAGTATTTAGAAACGGTGCATGCCGGATATGGTCGGCCTATTCGACTTACTACCAGCTGCCCAACCCCCCCACACCTGCTGCCCGAGCCCGTCTCTCTAATCTCCAGATCCATGACGGAGGTCTTCGCGCGCATCGTTAGAGTGCTTTACTATAGCACTCGAATGGGCTCTACGGGTGCAATGGTGAAGTTCAAAGGAGAAAGCATTATCTCATTGAATAACCCACGCTATGTAGACTGTTCACGTAGCTTGCCGTTGTCTCGTGTCTCGGCGTGCTTAGGTTAATGTAGCGAATGCGGCTAAATCCGTGGACATGTCTTGCTTTTTACGGCCATTTCCCATAAACGTCTTGTTACCCTTGCAAGAGCCGTTGGCTCTAGCTGTCTTTCTCTGCTTTAGCTTCGTTTTCCCCCAGTCACCCCATATCGCTTCCCCAAACGCAACGCCGTCCAGCCATCCCGACTCGTGGCTGAGCGTCGCGGCAGCTCATGGTATGTAGAACTATTGGGTACACGGCAGCAAGCTGTCAAATGAGCTGGCACCACATTGATTCGATACCCGCCGTTAGCGGTTATGAAATACTCTGGATAGTGCCACTCGGTGCCGTGTAACGTCGCTCGGCCGCTTGCTTGCTGCGTGCGTAACTTACTGCCGCCCTTAGGGACCTTACTCCATCAGTCAACGCTGGGAGGCGGCCGGGCGACCGCCCATCCGAGGGCTGTGGGCGGGCAGGAGTGCTTATTGGTGAAGATTATGCGGGGCCGGGAACCTCCTTGTTATCTGATGGCTGGCTCCTAATGAAAGGCCAATGACGATCACGGCCGGGTGACGGCAGATGCTCGCGACGATCGACTCGAATAGATTCCCGAGATCAACCGCTATGCAGCTCAGCCTGGTTTGCTCGCGGCAGGTCAACTCCAAGGACTTAATGGAAGCGCCTCTCCGCCGCCGATAAAGGAGTACAGTACGTACGACAGGCAAAATCAAGGAATATACGAACTGGGGCTGATTACTAGGATCACGATGCGGTAGTTGCCTGCGACTATTAGCAACAGCGTGGGACTTGTGCTATTCAGGGTGCCATTCCGGCGGAGAGGCACTTGCATTGGAACCCTCTTCCGCTTGGCGGCCCCGAGGGGATCAGGGACAACGGCTCCTCGTCTCTCTGCATAGGATAATCTGTTTAGTTCCCCTATCCAGCACCACTCCTTCGGCTTCGGGGCTTGACGAGTGGAGTAGATTGGCCTATGCTATCTCGGCACAGATCGAACCCTGCGGGCTCTAAACCTAGACAACAAAGCCGGGACGATGTGTTACTGCAAGATACGTATTGATTACCGTTGTGCTTTACAGCTGGGCAGGCATTTCTCGTGTTCGGCCCCTTGCTTCGAGACATGGGCAGCAAACAACACAATTGTCCGGCCGCCCGATGCCGCCCGTCACACGGCAGCTTTTCTCCCTATGCCGTGCCTTAGTGCTGAGCGGCTGCACTGGAGGCCCAACCACGGGTCAAGACGAGGCGCAGGTTGACGTGCCAAGAGTTGAGACTTGACTTGGATCAGTTGCCCAGTATGAGCTGGCAGTTGAAGCTGTGGGGTCGGTCAAGGTGTAAGGGGATCTCGCCAAGTGATGTACTGCAACTTAGATTTATCCCAACTGCTTCTGACTAGCTAAAGTCCTAACGAAGAAATAGTCTCAGCCACCTATGAAACCGAGACAGGAGAGACAAGAGATTGCGTCTACTTCGTAGGCATTTTGACGGAGGAGAACACACACACCGAAAGGACGCTGCGTTGGACAATCGTGTGACTGTACTCAAGTCCCTCGGGCGTCAATCACTCGCTCATTAGGGGGTTTGCACTTACTTAGACTATCTGATCACTAGCCAGAGGGGCTGCTGGTGTAGTCCATTGTCTCGTGG
>LFRF01000015.1:76515-120643 GCA_001189435.1 Tolypocladium ophioglossoides CBS 100239 | reverse complement strand
TCACTCATTAGTTGACGCAATTGGCGGGGAAAAGTGCCCGTAGGCCCGTAGGCATGCCAATTCTGTCAAGGCGTGTCTTTCTCTAGAAAATGGGGGAGCCGCGTCCCTTAAGTGCATGGGTGAGTGTCTGGGCCCCCTTAGCACTGCCCCTGTCGCGGGGTGTGTCCGGCTTCCCCGTCAAAGTTTATAGATAATAAGACCCTCCAGTGTTTCACCTTGGAATAGATACTAACCAGCTTTCAACACCATTTCTAGCATCCACTATTACCGCAATCACTTGACACGGACTTGCAACGGCGATGCTAATCACCGGCTTCAACAGCGCCCTATTTCCCAAAAGCCCGCCCTCCGTTTGACAACCAACACACGCTAGTGCCATCATATGGCAGGTAGTTCCAGCCGGCGACAGACTAGGTCAGGCAACCGTGACGCGCTGTATTTAGATATAACGTATAAGGGACTGTGAATGTGCTAAGAGGGCCCGAGGCTCTCGAGTGCATAGATTAACCGTTCCCGCATGAATAATGTGCCTAGACTACACTTTTGCCTAGATGGCTTAAGCGTTCTAAAGTGCTAGAGTTACTTTCACCTAGACCGTAGTGTATTGCCGTAAGCACATTAGACGATCAAGATAATAGCACTCGGGGTTGCAGCGTCACGTGCTCGGAAGAGGCGGCGACATCTCCAAAGGAAAACGATACGATGCGTCAAACAAGACGTCAACACAATCACCCACCGACGATGCGGTGTTCGCTTTACGACAATTGTGTATGCATGGAACTTTTCTGCAATAGTGTCCAGATAGTATCTCGCCTTTGAAAGCACCAAAATAAAGACAGGCATGTTAGTCAACGTATAGAGTTTTAGAGGACTGGACTTTTCGTCGTCGACGCGCAGAGCTAGCTCAAGTTTTTTTGGTTATTATGCGCATCCAACTACCGTGGATACTTGAGTTGCTAGGGAAGAGTCGAAATTAGTCTAGCAAACTCTCAACGCTATCAACATAGGAAACTATTTAGCCATCCTCACTCCAGCGAAGGAGAATTGGCGGTGCATCAGAGCGAGCAAATTTGCGCCCGTAGTCTTGAAGACTCATCATCTATTCGAGAGGCGACTGTGCCCGCTACTATGTACCGTCGGGGATCAGCTCTGATCGCTCTAGCAGCTTCGCTCACGGGCGACGTAAAATAGCGAGGGAAGGGTAGCCTCGCAGTAGAGCTCCAGTAACTCCTTAGTTGGACCTTCGCCAACATCTCCGTATCCATCGAATTTGCCATCTTATGCGTTGACAATCGCAATGGCATTCGGTCGAGTCCAACAGGTCATGAAGAGTATGCAGTCATGAATTAAATTGACTTGTTACATGACTAGCAAGAATACGAAGAGATATATCAACCAATCCCAAACTCAAGTCTCTGGCCTCCAAATAGCATTCCGTACCGAGCGATGATGCGGTACACAAGTGTCCGGATCCACCCCTATGTCGAAGCCAACGCGAAGCCCCCTTCGTTGGCGCGGTGCGCTGCGAGATTGAATAGACATTAAGAATGTATTTAAGCACCAACACCAACAGGGACGTTGCAGAGGATTGCCTGGCCAGCCTGTAGAGTGGTTAGTTGATGGTGGACGTGTGGAAGGACTCCATATCACGACTTACGACGGGCACGACGCAGCAGGCAGCCTGCTTACCCCCATTGGAGCAGATCTCGCGGAAGTTTCTGCCGTCATGGGGAGTCTCGCTTGCTGCAAGAGAATGAGAACATGCTACGTTAAGTGTCGAGATAGCGGTAGCAAACTTACGAGATGCGCAGTCCGTGCCGATAACACCAGGGATAATGCTGGAGCAGCACATAGCGTTGCCATAGGGGCTAGCCGGGCAGGGCTGGTAGTTTCCACCACCCGTGGGGACGGCGAGGGCGCCAGCGAAGAGGGCGGCAATGGCGAAGAACTTCATTGTGACTGTAGTTGGGGTTGAAGGTTGAGAGAGTTGAGGCGACTGGAGCTGCAGAGTTGAGCTAGGTAGATTGGATTATTGGAGCTGGTGGGTGATGAGGAAAGAGACTTGGGAGGAGGAAGCCATGATATTTATACCCGGATAGCAGTTCTCTGTTTGTAAGGGGTCCTACCTCCACGCTCATCCCAGGGGCACAAATAGTCCGGCTTCGAATCAGGACTCGGGAGGTAGCAGTCCCATGTTAGCCGCACTGAGACTTCTCGACTAGGGCCCCATGCCGCATGTACATGTGTGTTTACGAAGGTTGCCATGATCACCTGTTGCAGCATGCACCCCAGCGACTCGACCATGGTCCATTCGGGTTCCATTGCATCCGCTGCACGGCGAGTTCAGCTCAGCTCACTACTTCCACATATAGCCACGGGCTACATATAGTAACGGCAACACACGACAGTAGTATGCGTGATTTGTGAGAATCTAACCGGGAACTTTGCAGTCAGACATCCGCAAGGGCCTCAAACTGAGGCCGTGGAAAGAGAGACCCGGTTTGAGTTATCATAGTCAAGACAAAGAAGTCATGGCTCTCCGGCGTGCTGCGGCCGGGATGTGGCGAGGAGCCGAGGACACGGCATGCGCAAGCTACGGGTTACACGGGCATGCCGGTGTAGGCCCAGGATTCGTTCGAATTTCAGCCCATCCTGTTCGTGTAAGCGGGCGAGGAGCCGCGTGGCTGTCTGGGCTGAACGGTTGGAGGCGGACTTGTTGGAGGCGGAAGTGGCATCATATCGCGATCACACAACGGCCACGCCCGCGAGTCAGCGGGAGGCGTGCGTAGCAATAATGGACAGGCAAAGGGGCGGCCGGGCTCGGCGGCTCGTGTGAACCTATCAGTTGTGGAATACCAAGAAAACGACCCATCGTCTTGCATCGAGTTACCCCCAAGGTCGGGTTCTCCAGCCGCTCACCTAGGACACACAAGTGAAGCCCGACAACATGACGACACGAAAGTGGGAATACGCCTGCCGAACGCAATGCAAGGCTCCTGGGCTTGGCCTTGCCAGCTCTGAGCAGGCCTGCCATCACCCTTGGCCTTGGCATCGCCAGCCGCGACGCTCCGTGCGCAGTCTGATGGCCTTTGTGATGGGGCAGCGCATTCTACGTCGCCGAATTGGGGCCGTGGATTGTTCCCCGTCTGTACTCGTATGTAATGCCCGCGTCTTGGTTCGGTCCACCTTCGGCCGCCGCCCGGGCCCCGGCTCCAACACCAACCCCTGGATGGTCGATGACGGTCTCGCTGCCCAATCGGGGTCTCGGCCCCGCCGGAAAGGCCTGCAGCCAAGCCTTGATAATGGTTTGCTTTGTTCCCCCTTCCAATCACACTCGGGCGGCTTGGTTCCGTCGGAGAATCTCCTGGCTACTTCGCCCCCATGGGGGGTTAAGTTATGGGACGTTCCGGCATATTCGATAGCATACCTCCGAGTAACGACGTACTCAGTCAACCTCTCAAGCCCATATCGGCCCACTTGCCCCACGTTTGGCGATGTGCCGTTTGACAGCTGAGTTTTGGCTGTGAGTTTTCGGACGAGCGACTGGTAGCCAGGAGGACGAACTCTCCGGCTCCAGGCCATCCGTTTGCCGACACTTCCCCGCGTTTGTGCCTGTCAATCTCTTCTCTCTACCGTCTCGGTTGCATGGGTGGCTGATACTGTTTCCTGCTTTGGCCATTCAGAAGCAGCTGGGACAAGGATGAGTTGCAGTACAACATTTGGCGAGATGCGCGTCCCTTGCACCTTGATCGACCCCACAACTTCAACTGCCAGCTCACCCAGGGCAACCAATCCAAGTTGAGTTCTCAACTCTTGCCCCGTGGTTGGGGCCTCCACCGCAGCCGCTCAGCGCTAAAGCACGGCACGGGGCGAAAAAGCTGCGATGTGACGGGCAGCAGAGGGGCGGCTAGACAATCGTGCGGTTGCTGCCCATGTCGAAGCAGGGCCGAACACGAGAAATGCCTGTCCAGCTGTAAAGCACACCGGTAATTACGTATCCTATAGTGCTCGCGGCAGGTCAACTCCAAGGACTTGATGGAGACGCCTCTCCACCGCCGGCTTTCCTAAAGCGCACATGCGGAGTACTTCTACGGTACATACTTGGTACGATGGGCAAAATCAGGTAATAAACGAGCTGGGGTTGATTTGTGAGGATCGCGATGCGGTAGTTGCCGGCTAGCAACGGCGTGAGACTTGCTATTCTAGGCGCCATTCCGGCGGAGAGTTGCATTGGAAGTCCTATTCCGGTTGGCGGCCCCGAGAGGCGAATAGGACATCGGCTCGTCGCTCCTCGTCGCTCATCGCTCTGCACAGCCTATTCGGTTCACAATTTTTCTTGTCTAGCACCACTCCATCGGCTTCGAGGCTTGACGAGCGGAGCGGATAGGCCTATGCTATCTCGGCGTAGACCGAACCCGGCCAACTCTGAACCCAGACAAAATCCAAGACTATGCGTAACTGCAGGCTAAGCTGCACAGCGGCTGATCTCGGGAATCTGTCCGAGCCGATAATTGCGGGCAGAGGCCGTCACCTAGCCGTGCTCGTCATTGGGATGCAAAAACCAGCTTTCATTGGGAGCCAGACATCAGATGAAAAGGTTCCCGGCTCCCGCATCATCATCTCCACCAATAAGCACTTCCGCCCCCATCCCTCGTGGCCCGCCCGCATGCCCAACGTCAACTGACATGGACTTGAGGTCCTCTAAGGCGGCGGTGAGTTGCGCACGCAGCAAGCAAGCGGCCAAGCGACGTTGCACGGCGCCGAGTGGCGCTGTCCGGAGTATTTCCTAAACGCCAATGGTACGAAGCAGGCATATAATCATTGTGATGTCGCCTCATTTACCAGCGCGCTGCCGTGTAACCAATAGTCCCACCTATGTATCGCGGGCAGGCAAAGACCAACGCTTCCTACAAGTACTTGTATGTAACACGGTGGCATACATGTCGTGCAGTACGAAGCGCACAGCGGCCGCATGTTCAGATTCAGGCTTCAGCCATTGACCGAACCCCATGCACAACATGTAATCTCGAGGCCTGCGGGCGGTCGGCCCCCCTATACGCCTCCATGTCTGCCCGGCCAACAAACTTTGGCCGTACATACACATGTCCTGCAATTCTCGTCCGACTTTTTACCTGTCTGTCTTGTTTGGCTGCATCAGTGGCCGCGAGTGCCTCATCTCTTCGGCCTGAGACATGCAGTATGGTCTCAATCTCGAGCCCCGAGTCATATGTGGGCTGCCGTGACACTCAGCCATGAGTCGGGATGGCTGGATGGCATTTCGTTTGAGCTAATGCTGCATTGACAGGTGGCCGGCGGGCTGGTGTTACCGTCGCAATCCGGACCTCCTCGTGGGCTGCGGAAGTTTAGGAAAAGAAAGGAAGCGGATATGGGGTGTCTGCGAGGGGGAAGACGAAGCTGAAGCAGAAGAGCAAGACAGCTGGAGCGAACGGTTCGTGCAAAGGTAACAAGATGTTTATGAAATGGCCGTAAAAAGCAATACATGTCCACGGATACCTCGGTTATCGCTTTGAAGTACGCATTTAGTCGCATTCGCTGCATCAATCTGAGACGCTGTCATGGCGAGCGCTAACCACGACTGCGCTGCGAGACAGAAGCAGCCACATACGCGACCGGAATAAGCCCCAAGACCCCTTTTCACCAAACAAATGATCCAGAGTGTTGTGCCGCTGCCGCGTAAACGCAAGCCGGAGCGCCACGCCGAGACAACGGCGAGCTTCATGAACAGTCCACATGGCGTGGGTTGTTCAATGAGACAGTGCTTTCTCCTTCTTTGGACTTCACCCTTGCGCCCGTAGAGCTCATTCGAATGCCATGGTAACGTACTCTAACGATGTGGCGCGAAGACCTCCGTCATGTATCTGGAGATCAGAGAGACGAGCTCGGACAGCAAATAGTAACAGTTGAACAGGCTACTCTCCGGCGTGCATCGTTTCCAAATACTGCAACTGTGCGTCCAGTACCAAGAAGAGGCATTAAAGGGCAACCGTTGGAGCCCAATCAGGTGTGCATGTACTACGACGAGGAGCATGCCTACAACGGATGTGTATGCTCGACTCTCCCAGTCTGTCCGCCTGTCATCGAGCTTACCGCAAGCCAACGTCTACATCCCATCAACTTCGCACTATCTGTACTGAGCGCCTATTAAGGACATTTCTCACCATAAATAGGATGCTAAATGGGATTTTCCGTCCTGTGAGGAGGCCGACGCGTTGCGGTATAGGATAGCTTGGCTGCACGTGTGTCGGCTATCGCCAACACCACGACCCTACTTCGTACACGTGAGCGAGAACTAGCACCGACAACACACGACATTCGTCGCGATACTGGCCGCAATCCAGGGCCGCGAGGTCGACAGGGGCCGCTTTCGGCCACCGAGTGCGATGTGATGGCTCCCACGTGCAGCGCCGCCAAGGCTGACAATAGAGGCCGGATGGCTTCGCGAATCGCGACAACGGCCGTGCATCAACAAGCGCACCGCCGAGCACATCACGCGTGGGAACCAAGGAACTAAGGCCGCCATGACCATCGCAGCTCTCGCCGCCCTCTGGCGATCTCAGCGAACGTTTAGCTCGCCCAGGCTATGCCTGCCGTTGCGTCATGTCGGTCTGGACCCCGTCTTCTACTCCAGCCGTGCTCCGCTGCCGTTAGGCAACGACAGCGGCCCCGATCACGGCAGACTTCATGCATATAGCCTAGAGCCGGACCCGCCGCCTGCGGAGGTTGCCCCAGTTGTCGTCGGACGGACCAAGCTCGTTGTGACGGTGAAAGGCGTCGGACAAAGCCTGGCCATCACGATGGCACGGTCGGACCCGTCATGCGGATCCGGATACTGACTTGCCGTATTTCGACCCAGTCAAGGACGTGGAGCGCAAGAAGCTTAGGAATGGCTTGCTTTCTCTTCGTGGAAGAGCAAGACTGGTAACCAATACCCGTTTCTCATCGGTAAGCGCCAGGCTGTTGAGTTTCTCGTCCGGGCTCCCGAGGCAACGACGCGCATGGCGGAGGCAAGATAACGTTGCGTTGTGGCCTTTCTTTGGGCTGGACTATCTAATCCAATCGTTTCGCTTGCCCTATGAGGCGTTTGGATGTGCCTTTCCCAAGCAAGGTCCCAGATGTTCTACTCCGCAGACGACAACAAGACTGTTCATGCACCGCCGCTGCAGGAGACGACCGCCCCGCCAAGCTGTCCAAGGTGGCAGAGGCTGAGGAGACGTCACAGGCTTAGCCGTCTATGTGGCCAGCGATTCAAGGACTACGTCCTCATCTCCTCAGAGGACTCAATGGCTACACCAACACATCTGACCTTGTTGGCACCTTGAAGTTGTCCGGATACGACGGCATCGAAGTCCAAGGGCTGAACGTCTATCAAACATCCACGCAACAGCATCCAAATGGCGTTGTGGCCCTTTGGCGTCACGTTTCTCAGCTCGGCGTTGGAGCAACTCCACATCACCACGAAAAAGTCGACCCTCGGCGTCTCACCACATGTCGACGCAAGTCACGAATCTGTAGTGTATCCGCGTTTAATTTCGACTGCGTCGATATCTCGCATGAAGGTGGCTTGTCTACGCGTGAGTGCTTTGCCGGCTTTGGTGGCGCCAATTCCCGGGGCCACATTGGTGTCGATGATTGTTCTAGCTACGGTCGATGCGTTGGCCTGAATACATGTGAGTGCAATCATGGTCATTCCTCCTGGTCTAGCTCTGGGTCGAGACCGGCGCCAACAACGGTGGTGACGACGGCTCTGCCATCTGGATCTCCCCAATCCGGCACAACCTGTCACGAATCATTACGACCACCAACCTGCTACGGAGCACAGAGCCTCGGTTCCGGGGCCGTCTCTACGGCGGCGTGGAAAGGGTCACGCTAGTCGTCGGACGCTGCCTAACAGACGGTTCGTCATCGTCTCTGGCAAGAGCGTGAGTGCGTACAGCGTCGTCCGCTGAGCACCGCCGCACGATTTCGTGGCGACATTTACCATCGTTGAGTCCTTGGATGTCAAGATGGATGCCGTCAGCAACACAGATGGCGTCGCCAACATCGTCGCGTCGCTTGGCTTAGACTTTCTGCACGGCATGCTCGTCACTTCTGATGATTCCAATCGGCTTCCAGCCTGGCTAGCATGGGGAAGACATTTGGCGCTGTGCGGCTGAAGGATTTGAGTTGTTGGGACAAGTCGACGGCGACTAGGGGCCTTGGACTTGCGTACCATGGATTTGCAGACGCAGATCTGGACGCGGATACCACGATGGCCCGTCCGCCGATGGCCCGAGAAGCGTTCCCTTTTCWGGTGTTCAATAGGACCCACTGCGTCCTCCCTTGATTCGAATGTGAAGCATCTCCTTACTGGCGGCTATCTTCCCCGCGCCTGCATCTATCGATGCTGTGGGGTGTGTGTGATGACTGCCGTCACCACGACTCGTCGCCATCAGCATCAGATATCGCTCATCTGGGTGCCCTGAAATGAAGGCCCCTTGGGTAGCAGAATATGCGGCATAGTGAATATTGAAGAGCCCTATGGAACCGTAATCTGCCACTCGAGCGATCTCCCCTGTTTCAGAAGCTCAGCCGCACATGGACCCCTTTGGTGACAGCTCAGGACGTCATCTCTCCCAAGCCCAGGCGCCCTCTTATCCGCCACAGGAACTCCCAGAGCACGCTAGCAGAGTAATTGGCGCTCTTGCCAAGCGTTGGGCTTTACCGGCCATGGTCGAGGCCGAGCTAAACGACGTTGCTAGTCTCTGTCCCCGAGCCTGCACCACCGCTCGCCGTGTGCATGTGCCTGGAGCAGCTAATTGTCACGAGGCCGGTGGTGCAGGTACGTATAGCGCCCAGACACAACAGCTCTTGGATACAGCCCGTAGTTTGACCCAGATATCGACGCCATGGGTGGAGATGCACCCAAGCGCTCTGATCGTCAACCAGCCCAGCAAGGGGCCAGTGCCCTGTTCAACTTGGTGGCATGTTGGGCAAGCCTTTTGTTAGAAGCAATGGCAAACACAACGGCCGGCTAAGCCGATTCCGTTGATACACGACTTGTCACTGGATCTACTGGATCGTTATCTGCTGGATCGTTGCCCCATCTGCCACCACGTGCCCGCGAGGCAATTTCACAGCAATGCATCTCACGACGAGTGCTACAATGAAACGCACCTCATCGATGAAGAAAAAACTCATCAAAGACCTTATTGTAGAGCTATTCCTTTGTGTTCGCTCTTTGTGCGTTCTCTCGATGCGAGGTCGTGGCTTTTGGCTGGCCAATGCGCGATGCCTGTTTGGGTTGTGAATAGAGCCTCAATAAAGAACGCTCCAACGCATCCGCAGTACACCGATCGGCCGGGTAGAAGCGCGCCACCTGATTGGGTGATCACATTGCAACCCGGCATGAGCGCCTTCTACCCCTGTTAAGGTACGCTCTTTAACGTTTTCACCGGGGACACTCGACGGCCCTGTGCCACGCCGCCTCATGCACGATCAACGGTCTTGGGAACATGGTATGGCTTGAGGCGTCTTTTGAAGAGCTAAGGGTGGCTTTCCCTGCTGATATTCACTCTGGCCATGGCTTTATTCGCTGTCCAGTGGCTGTATTGGGCTGTTCTGGAGCTGTCAATGACTAGCTTTCCCGCGATGGCGGATCCTGCTACTCCACCACGGCCGCGATCATTGAGTCTGGGGAACTCGCGGAGAAGCAGTCGATGTTTGCTTCGAGTCCCCCAATAACATGGCCAGAGCAGGAAGCTGGCTGCTAGTGCGCATCTCGTTGCATACTTGCTCGCTGCCTCGCCAGCCCAGCCCACGCGCTGTTATTGACGGAACCCATCAATAGAAGGCTAGCGGTCATTCTCCCCTCACGTCTGTCTATTCGGCCAAAGCTTCTTTCATGAACATCGCGAAGCTTTCACGCCTTGGCACTTGCCTTTGGGGAATGATAAAGCTCACTTCTTGCCGCCGCTTGATCCAAGAGGCCGGTCCTGGATACCAAGCTTCAACTCGATATCGAGAGAAACATCACGACACCTCACACGAAGAGACACTCTAACAACGCTCGCACGAGCCCCTTCGTGCCCCCTTGCAACCACCACACGAAAAAGAAGGTTGAGCTTCAGTCAGCACTCTCAACTCCCACGATGAAGTTCACCATCACCACTGCCGTGGCTGCCCTCGCCGCGGGGGCTGTGGCCGCCCCGAACCCTGCCCCAAACCCTGACGCCGCCCCATGGTGCAACCAGCCTGGGCAGCCATGCTGGAAGGTGAAGAGAGTCGCCGATGCGTTTGCCGAGGCCATCCGGTCGTCCGGAGGCGTGTCCAAGCGCGCCGCCGAGGCCGGAAACCTCCTTGGCGGAGCTGGGTACGCCGCCAAGCGCGCCGTCGACGAGCTCGCCCACCTCATCGCCCTCACGAGAGACAACCCGCAAGAGTACTACAGGAGCCTTGACCTGGAGACGCGGTTCGGGGCCGACCACGACAACCAGAAGCGCGAGGCGGCCCCAGAGGCGTCCAAGGTCGAGCGCGAGGCGGCTCCGGAGCCGTGGTGCACTATTCCCGGACAGCCATGCTGGAAGGCCAAGCGCGAGGCGGCCCCGGAGCCGTGGTGCACTAGTCCTGCACAGCCGTGCTGGAAGGCCAAGCGCAAGGCCGAGGCCGAGGCCAAGGCCAAGGCCGAAGCCGACCCCTGGTGCAATCAGCCCGGAGAGCCGTGCTGGAAGGCCAAGCGCGAGGCCGAGGCCAAGGCCAACCCCTGGTGCAACCAGCCCGGAGAGCCGTGCTGGAAGGCGAAGCGTGCCGCAGCCGACGTCCTCAACGCCATCCGCTCCGACGACGACGACGACAAGCCTGCGCCCCCCAAGCACCAGCCCCAGATGCCCGGTTTCCCCGGCTTCCCTGGGTCCTGGTGGAAGCGCGAGGCGGTCCCCGAGCCGTCGAAGGTCGAGCGTGAGGCGGCCCCGGAGCCGTGGTGCACTATTCCCGGACAGCCGTGCTGGAAGGCCAAGCGCGAAGCCGACCCGGAGCCATGGTGCTGGTTCCCTGGAGAGCCGTGCTGGAAGGCCAAGCGCGACCTGCACGCCATCCGTGCCGTCGCCAAGGGTATCTCGGCTGGGTACGCATAAGCAAGATGCGTCGTCTCATCCCAGACGACATGAATCCGTTGCTTCTCAACCGCCCCGACTTGCCTCTTTTGACTACCTTCTATCACGCACGTACTTGACTTTTCAGGCGGTGGCTGCTCTCGTCAACGCCTTTTTTCCATGACAAAGTCCCAGTCGCTTCCGTCAACGCATGGAATCTGACGCCGACACTTCATTTCTTGTCACTCCCTCAGTGTACAACCGCGCCGCAACAGCAGCAGCAACACCACCACCAACAACAACTACGACATACAAAAAAAGAGGATGAGAAATGATGCAAATCCACACACACGAGCTACGCCCACTACGACCGCAGATGAAGGACATGGAATGACGAGAGTGAGAATGCCAGAGGCAGAGTTTTGCTTCTTTCGCCGTCGCCGTCGACATGCGCCCTTTTTTGACATCCTACGGCGGGCCGTTGGCTCTTCTTCGAAGATACCACTGTCCGTTTTTTTATTCACTATACTTTTTAGTTCTCCTTTAATGGTGGGCTTGGCTGCTTCTTCGAGAGCGAGCGACCACATCAGACGACGTGCGGGCGGAGGATGGGCTTGTATTATAGGCTGCGGATGAATTGAATAGCTTTCCGCGAAGTGWTGATGGCTGATGCTCGTATGTGACTGTTGGTTGCCTGGGCGTGTCGACATGGTGCCTCCAGCTTGCGTGTTGACGTCTTTGCGAAGCACGTAGTGCTGTATCGAGTCTCATCCGCGCAGCCGGTAATGTAAAGTGATGGCTCAAACAGCACGGCAACTGCCGACAACTACTCTAGCCTAGGAGACTTAATGTGGACGGTGACATGTCTAGAATGGATGCGCTCGGCGGCGGGTGAAGAGACTCAATCCTTCTGCATGAGGACTGTATTAGCCGAGAACTCGCGCGACAAGGGGACGGTGCACGCTCTCGATGCCAGCTGACGGGACCATAGTCACCGTACAGTCAACAGTCACGACAGTCAACAGTCACGTCTACAGCGGGACTATCGGCCGTCAACGGTGTCCATGCTGAGCTGGCCACCCCTTCTCGAGCTCCAACCTCTCATCCATCAAAGGTATCGCGAAAAAGTATGTACGTTCAATCATTGCGATCCTCCCCACGAGGCGCAAGGCCCGGGAAGCACCGCACCCAAGATTGTGCGCTTTTCTCTTCGTCCTGTGTCCCTCGATCTGGAGCCGGCAGTCGTGGGCGCTGCCCGGAGGCGCGCCTCGGGCCGGCAAGGTGAGGAGGAACCTGGACGTTGTTTTTTGCGTTGTTCAATTTTGAATGGAGGAGAAGAAGAAGAGAAGAGCGAGCGAAGTCGAATTTTCACTTTTCAATGGTCGCGGACCGGGGTCTGGGTGGGGCCGGACGTTGGTGCCTGAGAATCGGGGCTGTTTTGTGCCGCATAATTGAGGCTGCAACTGTTCGTCTCATCGGCCCCAGTGACTTACACGGATTCAGAGAAGCTAGACGAGTTGCATGGCTGTCTTGCTAGCGCTGAAGGGATAGGTCCTGCGAATGATTACCCCTTCGGATGAAATCAAATACGGATCATGCACCAAGACACGAGGCTGCCTTCCAAGGCTCGCCTGCAGAAGCAGGTCGGGGCCGACGCTGCCCAGTGCTTGGTACCGTCAGCCAACATGCACGCCGCCGGTTGGCTGTCACTCATGCTCTCCTCTCCTCTCCTCCTCTCCCCTCGCGCTCGCTATCCAGCAATTGAGTCCATCGCCGTCACCGCAGCTCGCTCACCCAAGGCACCATGGCTTTGGCGTCGCCGTTTGTTGGCGATTGCATCGGCGACCCGCCTCGCCTCGGCTTGATCCTCAAGGCGCCGCTGACAGCCTCGAAATGGATACGCAGGAAGCTCGCGCCCAGGAAGAACAACCCAACGCTGCCGACGCTCCCCGTGAAACGCCCGCGGCCCATCACCCCGAGCCCGTCGTGCGAGAACCTCATGCCGCACCCACAGGCCGCCATCGCAGAGAGCGCCTTCTTCCAGAAGCTGCCGTTCGAGGTGCGCCGCCGGGTCCTGGTCGAGGCGTTTGGCGAGCAGACGGTGCACATGGACCTCATCTACGACCACCCCCTGCGGCCGGCCAAGCCCGGATGCTCCTCGCACGACGCCAGGTCCCACTGCAACATGAACCTGTACCGCTACGGCGGGCTCGACGACAGCCGCGTCAAGGTCAAGGACTCACAGCCGAAGCGCTACATGTGGCGCAGCTCTGTCTGCCATCGAAACCTGCCCGTGCCTGGCGCCCCTGGCCACCAGGTCCAGCCAGCGCAGGACCTGTGTCGCTTCGGCATCGTCGACGACGACGTCTGCGACCTCTGGCCTGGCGAGTATCCGGGCAAATGCTTCATCGGGGCCATGGGGTGGCTCCTCACCTGCCGACAGGCGTATGCTGCTCCCGCCGACTTCCCACGGGCGCTAGTGACTGACTGACTTGTATTGACAGCTACGTCGAGGGCATCGACGTGCTCTACTCGACCAACACGATACACAGCGCCAGCAAGGAGCTGCTCTACAACATCGACCAGTTCCTCCTCCCGCAGCGGCGGTCGAGCATCAACTCGGTCGAGCTGATGTGGGAGTTTGACGCGCCCCGGCTGCAGGACAAGGACCGCAACATTCCATTATTCAAGGAGTTTCTCGACGTGGTCCCGAACATGTTCCCCCGCGTCGAGTCCCTCTACCTCGCGGTGCAGTGGCGTACCCCGTGCCCCCCGCGCAGCGACATCCCGGACCCCAGCGCGGGGGACCATGAGACGATGGAAGACATCGTCATGAAGCCCGTGGACAAGATGGTGCGCCGGCTGGGGCCCCGCGTGCGCGAGTTCTCCGTCGCGATCCCCAGCACCAAGTACGCGCCGCGGAGGAAGCGGGCCAAGGAGGCGGGCGAGGTGGTTGAGCACGCGTGCTACGGCGGCCAGCTCGAGCGCTACTGGAGGCCGCTCAGCGGCGACTCGGTGCATCACCAGGGGTACTGGGTGCGGCACGGGCTCAAGGACGTGGCGTTTCCGTACTTGAGCCCGCTGGACGAGGACGTCATGAGCATTCTGGGCATGGAGGACTGGATTCTGTTTCACGGGTTATAACGGTCCTGTTTGAGCTCGGTGTCCTCGCAGTCTCTTGAATCAGCTTGGCTTATTTTCTGCTCAGTGCGCGCTGCCGTTGGGCCCTGGCGTTGGCCTTGGGCTGGCGAACGATGTGTGGCGCTCAACGCCAACCCCACATGAGTGAGTCCATGACGCAAACCAGCTGGGCATCCACCCCTTGACTCCATCACCGTCYACCTGAACAAGAGTCAATCGCCGGCAACTCGGCGCAGCTACTCGTGCTTGCACAGCTCACCAATACGCTGCGCCCTTATACAGCATTATACAGCAGGGCGGAGGCTTGCCGCGAAGCGAGTGGCTGTGCATCACCACACGGACTCGCAGCATCCATCTCATCTCCAACCAACAGCACAATTTCGCTTCCCCTCACTCCCCACGCCTGCAACGCATGCGGCATCATGGCGGACCGTCTCTCGTCGCGGCTCGCGAGCATGAAGCCCTTCTCCAGGTCTGGCAGCGACGACGACGAGGACGTGGGTGGTGAGATTGGAGCTGATACCATCGGGGGAGGCGGCCGTCACAATCGCAAGGCCGACCACGCCAAAGGCGAGCTCCGCGTCAGCCATGCGCTGAGGTCGTTTCTCGTCGGGGAGCAGGTCCTCTCCGAGAGGGATGCAGGCTTGGGCACGGACGCGCCCAGCGACGMCCTTCGCCGCCTGCTGAGCCGGACCTCGTTCAGCGCGCCCGAGGCCCTCCTGGACCGGTCTCATCCGCTGCCCGAGTACTTCATCAGCTCCAGCCACAACACCTACCTAGTGGCCCACCAGCTGTACGGCACGTCGTCGGCGTCGGCGTACGAGACGGCCCTCAAGACGGGCTCTCGCTGTGTCGAGATCGACACGTGGGACAACAGCGAGGACGAGGACGAGCCCAAGGTGACGCACGGCTACACGCTCGTCTCCCACGTCCCGTTCCGCGAAGTATGCGAGACCATCCGCGGCGTGTTTGACGAGGAACTCGCCTTTGCCGCCAGCAACCCGGGGTACGTCGTGGCGCCCATCATGGTGTCGCTCGAGAACCACTGCGGCGACCACGGCCAGCTGCGCCTGGTGGAAATCATGAAGGACGTCTTGGGCGATCGCCTGCTCAGCGAGGCTGTCCGCCACGCAGGGCACCGCGAGCAGGAGGGCACGGGCGGCCACGTCAGGCTGGCCGATCTGGGCGCGCGCATCACCGTCATCGTCGAGTACCACATCCCCGGCGAGGCCGACGACAGCGACTTCAACTCGAGCGACGAGTCGGACGCGGAGGAGGAGGAGCGGGAAGCACGCAAGGCCTACGAGGAGAACAAGAAGGAAAAGGCGGCGGCGTCCAGCATCATCGTCCCCGAGCTAGCCGAGCTCGGCGTCTACGCGCAGTCGGTTAAGCCGACCGACAACTCGTGGTACGACCCGGGGCAGCTCGTCAACGGGCCGCACCACCACCTAATCAACGTGTCCGAGTCGGGGCTGTCCAAGCACCTCCCGGACAGCGCCGTGCCCATCAGCCGGCACAACGCCCACCACCTTATGCGCGTGTATCCCAAGGGCACACGCATCGGCTCGTCGAACCTCAAGCCCGTGGCGTTCTGGGGCATCGGCGCCCAGATCTGCGCGCTCAACTGGCAGACGTTCAGCACGAGCAACCAGCTCAACGACGCGCTCTTCAACGGCTCCGAGGGCTACGTGCTCAAGCCGGCCGCGCTGCGCGCTGGCGGCGACGGCAACATCGGCATGGGGCGCAAGAAGCGGCTCCGGCTGCACGTCGCCGGCGCGACCGACATCCCGCTGTACGAGGACCGCGAGGCCGAGTCCATCAAGCCGTACCTTACCTGCAACCTGTACAGCCCGTGCGGCATCGATGGCGACACACACAAGCGCAAGACGGCGCCCTACAAGCACCACCGGCTGGGGATGCTGCACCGCGGCGAGAACCCGCCCGCGACGGACCCGGTGTGGAGCGACGGCGAGCCGCTGGAGTGGGTGTACGAGGACAACGAGCTGGTGTTCCTGCGCATGCTCATCAAGAGCGCCGACGCGTGGGCGCGCAACCCCATGTTTGCGGTCGCGGCGGTGCGGTTACTGTACACGGTGCCGGGGTGGAGCTTCATCCGCATGATGGACATGAAGGGGCGGGAGACCAAGTGCACGGTTCTGGTGCGCTTTGAGATTGGGGATGCGTAGGGCGGTGGTGGCGGGTTGAGGCTGTCTACATATCGCGTTGACAAGCCGCAGTTGCACGGGGTTCATCTTGCCGTTCAACCTACACGCAAATCGTGACATCACCACGTCCTTTCCCAGCAGCGCCTCTGGAAGGACACCTCGGCCAGCGCAGCGCTCAGTTCTTCTTGATCCCGCCCTCCCACACATGGCACTCTTTGTCTACCCGTCCTTGCCGCTCACCAGGTCCGTCGCCGCGCCCACAAGCTTGTCCCCTCGAGCCACTTCCACCCGCAGAACAGTGCCGCGCTATACGGTATTCGAGCAAAAAGATTCAAGGGATCGTTCAAGCAGATATATGGAAGGAGCTAGCCGATAGCACGGATACGACCTTGCTAGCCGCACTAACATTGCCGACTTCGTAAACTATAAGAAGACGTGGATCCCCAGATCTAGACTACCTCTTCCTCACTTGAGTATTTGATAGATCTAAAGAGGCGATGTCAAGCCCTATGAGGCCCCGTTTACTGCATTTCCGCTGAATGTCGTGATATCGGAACGGCACAATAAGCCAAATCATATAGCTGGTTCTAGGACAGACTAATAAGCTGTCGGTAGACTTTAACTTGGCAGTTGGGTACGTAGCCTCACACATGCTCTCTTGTGGTTATTATTGTATGAGCATCCCTTGAACTTAAGCGGACGTGGGACTGCGGTCAAATGCGCAGATGGGCAAACAATGGGAGCAAGAGTAATCTCAGAGTCGCAAAAATCACCTCAGGTGATATTCTCGTGTACAGCTTGCAGGTATTTATTGGTCTAATTCTTTTTGAGATGCAAATAGTACTATCTCTAAACCTCGTTCGGGATCGCGTGTAGAACAGTCCCGTGTTGCCGATTTCAGCACAATTCTAGCTCCAAATTTGAAGGGGTGCTAATGCTGGGAGCGAAGAAGAGGTAAGGACAGGATGCCGAAATGTTATGCAGGTTGAAAGACAAAATTGACTCCTAAAAGGAGCAGGCTTTGGGCCCGGCAGCAGTCATTAGAGCCCTAGGTACCAAGATGTCGCGGCATGACTCAAGAATGCCCGGTACTGACCCGTTGAACGCGTACTATCACAATGTCAGCTAGTTATATCAAATGGTTGTCGATTTGTAAGAGTCGATTTGCTGTCTGTTCAGACTTCACAATGATCCGGGGCGTGGGAATTTCCCTTTTATCCCACACATGCCGTTCCCTATAACTCCGACGATGTACCTCTTTACTCTTTCCTACGTTGTCCAGCACATCCCAGACTGGAGTATATTCTAGAATGGTGTTCCTGAGGCTGGTGTGTTCAAGGCTGACACGAAGCTTTGTAGTGCTATCTTGCACCGTCAGCCATTACGATTCGGATTTCCCGAGAAGATCAAGGGGATTCACCGAGTGAGGCCTAGTAACATGTCTAGGCTTCCGGTAAAGGCTGGGCTTGGGTGCGACAGGCAAACAGATATAGCCAACTCGGTGAAGCGGGGAACATATAATTTTCACGTCCTGTATTCGCCACTGCAAAAGGGATTTTAAGAACTCCACGGAAAGCTTCTAGGACCACTTCGCATTCTTCGTAAGTGACAAGAGCATACGGACTGTTATATCACCTACAGACAGCGTCACGGTACTTCTCATTATGAGTATGTGGCTCCTTGATGAAACGCTCTTTATAGTCCTCGGGTGCAGATAATCCAGCTGCCTCGTGGAGAGTCACGGTTAAAATGCCAGGTGTTTCTGGGGCCGACATTGATGGCCCGGTCGCTGCGGCGTTCCACGCCTGGTCGATTTCTATGAGATGACATCAGATACAATGATGAGCGGACGAGTTTACGGACACTAATCACGGCTATGGTTAGATTTCTTTAGAGTTGTGCTTTATTGTATGTGAAAAAAAGAAGAAGTAGTGGTGCTTGACCGTTGGTTAATCGCGCATAGGTAGAGAACGAAAACTGTCCATCTTGCGTGCGGGGTAAAATGGAGGAAGCCCTGAAATACGAGGTTGCCTAGCCGTGGATTCATTGGCTCTCTCAAGGCTCTGGTGAGCATGGGTGAGAACTGCGACGTTATACACCTAGCCTTAATAGTCGTGGTTTAACGGGGGAAGACAGCCGACCCCCACGACAGAGGCCAGTGCCGGGAGTCACACAGGCATATATAGAAGGATCGCTTTGTCCTCAGTCTGCATGCTTAGGAGGCACGCTTCACAGAATTGACATGCTCACGGGCGCTCATTCTTCCCCGAATCGTCACTAATGAGTGAGATTGAGTAAGGCCAACTGGCCAAGTGATTGAAGATGAAGTGAACGCCCTAGGCTGGCACGAGGCAAAAGACCGCTTGCACAGGCAGCCTAGATTCCCGACCAGATGGTTTGAGCAGGTGCAACCCCCTTTGAGTGATTGCTAACCCCGAGAGACGTGAGCGATGGTCCCTTCAGAACGTAGAAGCAGGGTCCTTTCGGTTTGTGTGTTCTCCTCCGTCAAATTATATATAGGAAAACACTTATAAGGCCCTATATCACGTTATCTTAGGTTAAGAGTGGCTACGCAAGTGGCTAAGAGTTTCATAAAACCTTTTAGCCATCCCGTTTAGGTATTAAGATTTAAGGGAAGAAAGCGGGAAATTCCTGGTCAATGTTTGTTGAACGTTGGCGAAGTGGGGCGCTTCGGATTAACATTCGAGCGCATCGGCTTGTCCCTGCGGTTAAATAGCGGCTAATATAACCGAGAAGGAAAACGAAGTACAGTTCGGCTCGGTTCAGTTCAGTTCAGGTCATCCTCATTCCTAAAGTCCCGCAACACGACGCCTCAACTATGATTCTGAGCGAGGACCAGATCAAGATCATCGCGGAGAATCCACTTGACGAGGGATTGCAGGATGTTCGCATCAAATTGCGCGATTGCGCCGATGCGCCGCCCGAAGGTGTGGTGATAAGCCTTTTGGGCGCGCTTGTCACTTCTTCAGCAGCATTCAACCTATCTGCACCAGACGGAAGCGGCAATGTTGCGGAAAAGTTATTCGCCATACAGCAGAATGTCCGGAGAGGCTCTCTAAAGCTCGAACAATTCATGCCACTCGTCGTCGTCGCCAACTCTCCTGACACCGAGGTTTGGGCGGCCGTCATCGACTTCATCGAAGCCGTAAAGCCGTCGACGCCCCCGGCTTCCGGCATCATACCTACGTTTTTCGGAACGCCGGTCAAAACGAGCTCTAGTCGACTAGACGATAGTGAGAAGCGTGACATTATCGAGCACGAGCTTTTTCGCGAATTAAGAGACTGCACACACCGAGGCGTGCTTGGGTTCTTTGAGAAGCACTTCGACTCGGCGATTTGGGATGAGAGGCAGAAACACATGCTTGACCTGCTTTTGGCAAATCATGAGGGCGCGAAGTGGAAGGACTTCCCGACCGATCCATGGGAGAAGGCAGTATGGGAGTGGCTAGTCGCGCTAGAGAAGAATGCCTTAGCCGGTGCGCCATATACGCTGCATACGACTAAAACTGCTACTGAGTTTAAGGAGCGCAAAGGCCAGATGGACATCTTCTTTCGGAAACCCAAGAGCGGGAACCGTCAATCCACATATAAAGATGTTCTTGTCGTGAGCGAGCATAAGCGGTCTGCCATTGCATCCGACTTCAAGGCATGCCTGCTGCAACTCACGAGGCACGTCCGCAGTGTCTTTGCCGACCAACCGATGCGCCGCTTTGTGCATGCCTTTACTATCAAGGGTACAACGATGGAGCTATGGATTTTCGATCGATCTGGCCCGTATAGCTCAGGCGAGTTTGATATTCATCGCGAACCGAAGAAGTTTGCGCGGGCTCTCGTCGCATATGCTACCATGGGCGACGACGCGATGGGACTGGATTTGTCTATCGAATGGAAGAAGGGCCACCGCTACTTTACGGCGGAAGACGTCAAAGGCAACAACAAGCAGGTGGAGTTGAACACGTTGCTCGTCAGGCAGCGTGCCGTGGTGTGCCGAGGAACGACGTGCTTCTCGACGAGACAAGGTGTGGCCAAGTTTTCCTGGCGCTCTAGCAAGCGACCGTCAGAAGTAAGGCATCTGAAGCTGGCACAAGAAAAGGGTGTGGAGGGCGTTGCCACACTTGTGGCATATCGCGAAATCACGAGCATCGACGATTTGCGAGGCGGCATGAAGTTCTCCAGCGGCACACGCCATAACTTTCGGGCGACGGTTCACGAGCGATCAGATTCATACAGCCGCATACAAGGATCCGATACGAGTGAATCAAAGAGAAAACGCAAGTCTTCATTGGAGGAGGTCAGCCGCTCCACGAGGCGACGCTCCAATAGCCAAAAGTCTGCACTTGGACACGCGCGCCGATCGAACGACCGAGCAAGGCCGAGCCTATATACCCAGAATCGAGAGGACCTATGTGAAAATCGCATCTTGTCTTGTCTCGTCATCGCGCCGACTGGGCGTGTCGTCAGTGACTTTGGGTCCATTCGAGAACTGCTTGAGGCACTCCGAGATGCTATCAGGGGGCACCAGTCTCTCTATCTGAAGGCCGGGATACTGCATCGCGACATATCATCCAATAACATTATCATTACAAACCCAGAGAATTCAGGTGGCTTTAAAGGGATGCTTATTGATCTTGACTTGGCAAAGGAGCGAGACAGCGGGCCCAGCGGTGCGCGGCAGCGGACGGGGACGATGGAGTTCATGGCGATTGAGGTGTTGCGCGGGACGGACCACACGTACCGCCATGACCTGGAGTCTTTCTTCTATGTGCTTCTCTGGATGTGTGCACGCTGCGCTTGGAGGAGCTTCCGTGGGAGCGACGAGACGGAGCCATCAGAGAGCATTCTACGCAAGTGGGAGATCGGAAGCTTCAAGGATATCGCAGATGCAAAGGAAGGCCACATGACGGTTAATATGCTCGAACGCATCATGGGCGAGTTCCCAGAGGTTTTCGAAGTGGTCAAACCACTTTGTCTGAACATCAGGAGACTTCTCTTCCCGTTTGATAAAGACGAAAGGATGATGATCGGAACACCAACTGGAGACCCAGAACGACTTTACAGCGCCATTCTTGCCGCGTACGACGAAGCTATTGACCAACTGTAGGAGGTTTGGCTGTACTTTGACGGCACGCGACCTGTTTTACACGCTGCAGAGGTATAATAAAGTTCAAGAACGGGCGGTTGGTTTGGCTGTATTGCGTTTAATTAATGCATTAGGCAGAACGCCTTTATAACACTCGTGTATTCAGAGGCACTTCTAGCTTGGTTTCTTTTCAACTCAGTCTTCAATGTCGCAACAATATTCTGGGCAAACAATCTCCCATTTACCCAAACTTCGCATCCAGGTATGCGTCCCTGGTTCCATCCAACGACTCCGAGGCCGCACCAGCTCAAAGGTCCGCTAGGTCATTGGATTGGCAGCACGACGTTGAAAGAGAGTTAGCCCATGGTGCGTTAATCGTTGGGAACAAAGAGAATGTAGTGTTTACGTACGGAAGGACAGTCACTGTTGATAGCGTTTAGGGACCCAAGAGCTTTGAATTAGTGAGATGCGTCAGAGTACACGGAGATGATTGTCAAGACTTAAACTGAAAGATTAACTCAGGACGAACTGGAGGAAGTTACTTTGATATATTTGGCACCCGTCTTCTGCACTCGGTATAACAATTCAGCCCTTTTGTCGATGCAATCATGCCTCTAGACATTAGAGGCATAATCCACAACAGGGCCAACCATCGTCGTGCACAACTGACTTGCCATTGCTGGTTGGAGGCCCTTCAGCCTCTAGAGTTCTATTGCTACCCCAAGGCCTTTTGACGCTATTATTTTGATATATTGTTTGTAATTTGGTCATGTGTCCATTGTACGCCTTGGGATCTTCACGTATTGTCTTGGTCACACCTCCTGTCCAGGGATAAACATATCATTGTTCCTCTGTCGGCTCGTACAGTCTATCTAGGTCTTGGATTCAATACTACAGCGAGTATCATTGCACTTGAGAATGAAAATTTACACCCTCCCTGACTTGCAGCCAATACCAACCGTCGATGCGGCCACTGTCGGTGAGTGCGGTGACTCCCTTGGCAAGTGCTTTGAGTCGGTCACAGCCGAGTATCTCGGTCGGTATTCCGGTGGCAGCCACAACCAGTCTTCTGAGTCTCTCGTGATTCATGTTCCGTCAAAGTTCAAGCCATGACCGTGAAGCCGAGATGGAACGGAGGTGGTCGAGGTGCTGGGAGCCACCGAGCCCGCTTCTCCGAGATGAAGAGTGCCGACCTCGGTGATGAGATGGGAGCCGGTGGGATCAAATAACGTGGTACGCGGTGCCGCCAGTCCAATCCTGAACGTGTATATGCATTCCCCGCTGTTGGTTTCCCAAACCTTGACGGCCCCATCATCTGACGCTGCCGCAACCTGCTTATCATCGTGAGAGAAGACAAAAGATGTGATGGCGTCGAATCGAGACCCGCACGTCGTCACCGTGTGCCTCCCAATAGCCCAGATCTCCATGGCGTTGATCAGCTTTGTCAATGCAAGCATCTTAGATCTGAGAGAAAAGGCCCAGAGGCTCATCTCGTACGGCCTTTTGAGCGCCCTTCCGCTACGCGTGCCCGTCGCCACGTTCCTTATTTCTATTGTCCACTCGTCCGATTCCCATGCCAGAATCTTGTGGTCGTAAGAGAACACGGCCTTGCAATTCGGATGACCGCTCCCGAGTGTCTTGAGAAGCATCGCCCTGTTCCTGCGTCAAAGAACTTCCCCGAGCGGTCGGTCGAGGTTGACACCAGTACTTTCGCGTCATGGGAAAAGTTCAGCGATGTGACCGGGCCACCATGAGCGTCGAGATGGCCCTGTACGCGGCTATTCTCCAATTCTGTCTCGCCGATCTTCAGAATCCTTCCCAGCGAGGACAAGGCGCTAGAGAGGGAAGTTGATAACGACGAGCCCAAGCCGTCACCTACTAGCATCTAGACCGACGCTAGATCCTAGATGTTGAAAAGTCGATCACCCGAGGCCGATGCGAGGGCTTTCAAGTCATACGAAAATGCGACGGAATTCATTAGCGCTTTGCTGTGGTGTAATTCCTGGCGGCACTTGCCAGTAGACATGTCCCAGATCTTAACAACACCATTGCCCCCTGCTGACGCCAGCAGTTTCGAATCCGGCGAGAAGACAATAATCTTCTGCATTCAGCGATTCTTCAGTTTCCAGATGCGTTGCCCCTGGGCCGTGTCCTAGACGTGATCGTTATGGCTTCGCTCGTAGTATTCGTTGGACGTGGATGCCAGTGTCCAGCTGCAAGAGAATACCACCAGGTCGGCCCTGTTGCTTCCATGGCTGAGGCATTGCAAGCGTCTCCCTGTTGACGTCTCCCGAATCTCCACAGTCTCACTTTTGAACGAAGACAAGCAAATATCCTTCCGTCATACGAGAAGGCAACAGACCCGACGTTAGCAATGTCGACATAGCCGCCGAGGGTCGACTCCCACTGCCCTTGACTCCTTGTCTATATTTTGACACTACCTCCAAATGCGACAATCAGAGACACGTGAAGGTGGCCCAGCTGCGCGATGCCGATAAAGGCGTAGGCTCAGCCCCTCCAAGTTGCACCTCGCACTCTCCGGAACGCAGGTTCCAGACCCTTACCGTGCCATCCTCCGACACAGCTGCCAGGCTTGTAGAGTCGTGTGGTTTTTCAGAGGCCAGAAGCGGCAGCCAGTGTTCAGGTCCCAGATGTTGACGACGAGCCCGCTTCTGGGCCTCGAAACCAGGTGCTGGCCCGTCAACGTATTCCACGCCTTGAAGTCACATTGGCTGACGCAAGAAACTTGTAGTCTCGCCAGAAAGCAACGTGCTTGATAGACTCATAGTTCAGAACGTAGCGGAGCTCGCCCGTTGCCAGATCCCAGATCGAGGCTGTCCCGTGGTCACCTGTCGTGGCAAGGATCAACGAGTCGGTATACAACTCCTAACCGAAGTCTCGCATAGCCTCGGCGTACTAAACGCCAACCCCGCACTGGTCAGAGCGCCTGAGCGGGGTGACCCGAACCGTATTTCTTCAGGTCAAGTCCAGACATGAAACGTGAGTATCCAAGTCCTCTACATTTGCCTGCGCATAGTGGGCAGAAGCGGATACGAATAAATATTTATACCGCCGCTACCAGCCAAACAAGCCAAGTTCACCCAAGTTCCAGCTAGCAATCATGCTTGGGGAATGGTATGCCATATGACCCCAAGGACACCATCATACCTCAGTTACACTTCTGCTAACACTGCATTCTAGCCAGGACGGTTGCACTGAGTGGGGTGCCGGCATGCGAAATTTTCTTTGCGGTCACGAAGAAACCATCGACGTAGATATTCGCAAGACCTATTGCTCTGTGGCTGAGGCCTCTCCCGAAAAGACCTGTGGGAAAGAGCCTAAGATGGCGGTCTTGGGATCTACAAGAACCTGGGACCCATGCGAGGATTGCAAGGACTCCGAGAACTGGAAACAGAATGATAGGGGAGCCTGGATCCAGAATCCTGTGTCCTCAGGCACAACTGACTCAGTCTGACACGCCTCTTATGTAGCAGACAGGCAGGATGAGTGGGATGGATGGAGGTGATCTTTTCAATTGACAAACTCGGCGAACGGGGAATGTTCAACACTATCCCCTCGTTCTTGTTTGGCTTCTCGTCTTCCAGTTTATTTATAGCCACTCCTTCATCAGCATCGTAGCGCGCAATATACATATATGTATGGCATGCTTAGCTTTCAACCGGTTGCACCCTCTCAAATGTGCATGGATCAACCCGTTGGCGCTGGCGCTCGCATGTGCGGCGATGAAGTGTAGGCTGACCTAAGCAGCCTGAATACATAGTGTTAGGTGGCGGCGGGTGGCTTGGAGCCCGCGCGTATAAAACCCCAGACTGTCGCCCCTGCTCGTGCAAGCCTTGTACTAGTGCAAATTTTCCTCGCTCTGCCTGTACTTAAATTCGACGTCTTTTGCAATGCCAACCCAAACAAGCATGGATGCAACCATTCCCTTGACTAGCCATGTCTTCACTCCAAGACTACTAGGAATGGGCGCTTATGGCCTAATCTATAAACTGAGCGACCTAGTTGCCGTGAAGATACCTCGTCGCGAGATCAAACACGCCGAGGAAGTGTTCACCAATGAGCAAGAGGTCTTTGGGATTCTTGGCCGGCGGAGTCCATATATAATCCCGTGCATTTATCAGGCCCCTTCCGCAACATTCATGTTGCGCGCCTCCCGCGACCTCCGGTTCGTGATCAATTCGAAAGGTTACAACTACGACCGAGGTGTCACCACTCGTTGGATGGGGCAGCTATGTGGCGGCGCTGCCTTCTTGGAGAGGCAGGGCTACGCTCACGGCGACCTCCGACCCGACAACCTCCTCATCGATCAAAACGGCAATTTGAGAATTAGCGATTTTGGCTCTGCACTTCCCATTGGCAGACAACTCCCCGTCGGGACTGAGCCGTTCGCCCGAATGGTGAGCGAGGACGACGGAAGAGGCGTCACTTACGGCCTGGCCGGCGCCTACACTGAGAACTTCGCCATCGGCTCCATCTTCTACAGCCTCATACGCACCTATTATCCGTATGCGTCTGAGGGATACAACGTGCCGACCTTGATGGGAATGTTTCAGCGAAAGGAGTTCCCTCAACTGACCGATTCAACCGAGGACGGAATCATCTCGATGTGTTGGTATGGGAGGTACGAATCTGTTGCGGAGCTTGAGCAGATTTTCAGGGATATGGTGGACGGAACAGAGTGGTACCTATTCGACGCCGAGGCAGACGAGTGGGTCATGGAGCGCCTGGAGGAGTGTACAACGTGGGCCGGAGTCGGAGGCGTTGGCAGCTTGCCTGAATAGGCTGGCAAGTTTTGATAGCAGCGTAGTTGCATTGTGGAAGATGTAACAAATACAGAGCGTGCTTTACCTGCTTCAAGGATGCAGGCGCAGCCTGCAATTCTCCAAGTGGAATACCTGTGGATGGACATTCCAGAAGCGGTTGTTGGCACGGCGCACCGTGATCATCACGCCAAATCAGGCATACTGGGTATTTGAGAGCAGGTTTTTGGATGAAGAGACGATACTTGAGACTGAGTCAGTCTATATTATGATCAGCACCATGATCATGGCGCAGACAAAAGGGTCTCTCTTCGTACAGCGACTAGGACGCAATGACCTGGGACGATGGTTACTTCAAGCTCAGTGCGAAGCCTTGTGTACATACATTACACAGTATAGTTACCGCGGTTTCGCATTCCCCGAACATGTGAGGGCGGCAATCAGCGCGAGTGGAAAGGCGATGTTCAGACTCATGGCTCAAAACGTAGCGGAGCTCCCCCGTTGCCAGATCCCAGATCGAGACTGTCCCGCGGTCACCTGCGGTGGCAAGGACCAACGAGTCGTGCGCGAAGGCGACCGAGTCGACTGGGTCACTGCTCTCCAGGGCCTGCAAACAAGAACCCCAGCCATCCTTCATGGCAGGCTGGCTTGCGATCCATTCCGGCGTCGCGTGCTCGAAGAGTTCTCTCACCCGGCTGCCGGCTGGGCTGAACACAAGTGCCGAGAGTACACTTGGAGAGGGCAATTTCCAAACACCGATCTGTTGTACCGGATGAATCGTTGTCCTGAGCAATTCCAATCAACTGAGATGTCTCGACCATTCCCTAAATCTATTAGGTTAGCCAGATTCAACGGTCCGCTTGTTTGCACCCTAGAGCATGACTCGACTCACCGTCAGCAATTAGATGACTATTTTAATCAAGGATATGCCAATATGTATGCTTTTCATGAGGCAAAGAGCCTCGAGCCAGTGGAGATAATTTTTCTCGAGAAATCTAAGGACTTGGCCGTTGTTAAGCAATCCCATGGCTTGTCGTTTAGAATGGTTGAGCCGTTCAAGGTGATCAACCAGTATCGAAATGCATACTGGGTCTCCAGCGGGAGGCAGCTATCAATCTTTTGTCAATCGATCTTGTCAATGCCAATGCCTGGACGGCCTATGCCGCAGAGGTCTGGCTTCAGCACGGGGTTCGGTTGGTCGCTCAACAGAAGCTGCATGCTACGGCTAAACAGGTTCTGATGCGCCGTCTCCTGATCAACCCCGAAGTCCTCCTTATTTGCCCGTTCGAGGAGATATGTCCGGAACGTCCCATGAAAAATCTGCACTAGCTGATCTGGCGTCTCTAGAATGACGAGGACGGACCGCAAGGAGTACAGACGGTCCGTGACCAAGTCGGGATCCATGTCCTCCACGCAGAGTCCTCTACGCAGAGCCTGTGAAATACGCACTCCGGCATTAGCTCTAATAATGCTACAGTGAGCTCGAGAACATGACGAAATTTTCAAGCAACCTTTTTCTGGTCCCGACCCCTCGTTGCATGCATCAGGAATCCTGTATACAGGGCATCGAGGTCCTCAAATTGTTTGTCTTCGAGGACCTGCTTTAGTCGCTGCTGCTATTGTCGACTGTTGGCTGCCATCCCCTCTAATGTAGCGGCACGCAATCTTGGCGTATATAAAAAACCAGGCGGACTTGAGGGCGAGTTCTCGACGGCCTGGTCGCCCAAAAAGTTATCGCTGGGAGAGTGTCCCCCTTCTTCTTCCCGAGCATGTCCAGATCTTGCCTTATTGACTGCGAGATGTCGCGGCCAGTAGACTGTGACATTGGCTTCGAGTCTAAGTCAAATCGGCGGGGCTGGGATCATGAAGAGCAAAAAGACGTCTCGATCGGTGTCTCGACTCTACTTCAGAGCAAAACTCGCACCTTGGCCTTGATGCTCTCCAATTCTCTCAGCAGAAGCAAGACGCTGTCAATCTTACTGGACTCGTCAAATCCGTCGATGGCAATGACCGTCTTGGAACTAACAGTACTGAGGGGTATGGTTACAAGCTTCTCCCACGAAACCTGCTGTCCCTTCTTCGGCCTCGCCAGGTCCCGGCCGTCAGCATTAGCAACGTCTGTTGACTACCCGACGTAGGGAAGGTACTTGGCAAACCGGTGCGCTACGCTGCTTGCGAAGTTGAAGTCATCGTGGCAACCCTGGTGACTTCTGGAAAAGAAGAAGCTCGCCCCGAGGCGGCCACTCGAGCGCAGCTTCGGGGCAATGGTCCGGGATATGGCGGATTTGCCACTTCCGGCCCTACAAGCTCCGTCAAAGTCCTGGGCAAACACTGCCCCTTGCCGTCTTGTTGAAGTTGCGAGTCAAACTCTGCTGCCGGGACATGATCTGACATCCCTTTGTTGATGTAAAATTGCGCGTTGTTGTCCTCGTGGACAAGCTCCAGGTCGAGGCTCCTTGCCAATGTCAGGTCACGATCCAGCTCTTGGTTCTATTGACTATCCAAGTGCGAAATGATGAGGTGGTCTGTTTCAAGGAGCGCTAGCTTCTGCACGACGAGGGAGCCCATAGCTCATGTGGTACTCATCAAAGGAACCGTTGCAGGGAGGACCATCTAGTACCTCTACGAGATGATGGTGGATTGGAAAAATGCAGCGGAAGACATGAGCAGGCGTCGCTGGTGGTACAGGAGGCTCTCTTGGCCAAGTCGCTGGCCATCCTGCACGGGCTGCTCCTGGGCTGGAAGAGGGCAAATGAGCGTGTATTGATATAGTATCGTAGTCCTATTACACCCATATCCCTACAAAGAGTACTATTAAACCATCATCCATTCCTCATCGCCGGGCTCCGGCGACCTCGAAACAGAATGGCATGGACCGGGTGTTTCTGAAGGCTTGAAAAGTCAAAGCCCAAGTCTCGGCACAAAACTGCTGCTATCCAAATTCCGACGAGAAACACATAGTTTTCCGGGGTGTCGACGTCGAAACGGAACTCTGGAGTCTTGACGGGTGACTTGTTAAAGTGACGGAGGTTGTAGAGGGATTTTTTTATTCTTTCGTGGCTGTCGATGTCCACGAGATGTACGCGCAGCGGCAGCGGCTTCCATTGAAGCGTCTGAGAATTGTTGATGATAAATTCAAGTCGTTTCTGAAGGGATTCCTCCGTGGCAAGTTCATGGCTAGGGCCGTATTGGGCGATACGTTCGGCGTACAAGACGATGTTTTCCACTTGCTCGAGGAGACTAAATTTCGGATCCCAGGATGCGCTTCGCGGTGCCAACCTAGCTACCAGAGCAACAAGCTGCAGCTACTCCGTAGTCAGTTGCGGTGACATCGTGATGGGTGAGGATTCTCAAAGTAAATGCTTGGTGGGTAGGTGATGCCTGGATTATAGATAGGTCGTAGTAGCAAGCTAGCGGTCTTATATATGTATTGATCGTGAACGAGTAACCTAGATCGGGCCAGACACGTCATCTCGTGAACACACGAGTTGGAGGATGGCCCGCCTCACTTTAACAACGTTGGAGGGGGTCATCGTACCGTGCAGGGAAGCATGAGGTCGCAAATGTCTGCGCACCTCCTTTCTAGAAAGACACCCCTAGCAGCAACCCACCACCTTCCTTGGTTATCCAAACCCGCCAAGTCTGCTGCACACTCCCCTAGACCTGCCGTACTAGCTGCATTCACCGGCAGGCTACACCGTTCGTTCTCTTGCGACGTTCGATACTCGCATAAGAAGGTACGATTAGAACAATTGGGGCGACGTTGGAGACCCCTTCCTCTCGTTATTCTCTTCATCTTGCAACATGTTTATTATCGACGTTTCGAATGCCTATCGGTGCTTCTGCCTTAACAACGGCGCGGAACCTCTACTAGTCAACTGCCGAAGGGCCTATGAGGTAGTCATGACCAATGCCTGGTCATGCTTCCTCTGCCTCCTCCGGCAGCTTCGACATTGGACAGATGGTGTCTTTAAATATACTAACCGCTAGTACGATATCTTCGGTTATATTTACTACTTAGGTCAGCATCTCACAAAACCGGTCATCCTGGTGTACACGCTTGTGCTGCTTTTGCAGGGCCTGCTTTAAACCTACGGTCGCCACGCCAAAGAGTTACCAAGGTATGCCACGCAGAGCACGCAAAGCACGAAAAGGGGCAGGCGAATCAAGTTCAGCTTACCACTGGCGCCATTTCTCACGCTCCATCTGACTCTAAAAACCAAGAAGAAGATAATGCTGGTTAAGCTTGGATGCTCATTGGGGGTTGTTAAAGCTATAATTGTTGTGGAACTCGGAGAGGACTGGAAGTCTTCTATAAAGCGTCAGACAAAGCTATATGAATCAACGTCGTTCATGAAAAGCTCAACAATTGTTTGAGAGGGGAAAGACATAAATATTACATGTATGCGNAAGCTTGGATGCTCATTGGGGGTTGTTAAAGCCATGATTGCTATGGAACTCGGAGAGGACTAGACGTCATCCATAAAGCGTCAGACAAAGCTATATGAATCAACGTCGTTCATGAAAAGCTCAACAATTGTTTGAGAGGGGAAAGACATAAATATTACATGTATGCGGACTACTGCATTTTCGCCTTTACTGTCAATCATACTTAGCTTGCCTTAGCCAACCACGGGGCGAACTTAACGCTACGCTCCAAGCACCTACCATCGAAGTAGAATTGGTCCGTCTCAATGCCGCTGGAGGAAATTGAGATGGTGATCGGGCCGCCATGCTCGGTCGCCATTTTTGCAGTCCGGAGGGCAGCGCCTCAAGCACGTAGGTGACGTCGCGCGCGTGCTTCTCCGATAATGTGTTGTGGTGCTCCAACTCCTGGTCCCGGAGCTCTAGAAATGTAGCTAAGGACATCATGCCTTCGGCCCACGGCCAGTCGTCCAGCATGGCGTCGCTGGCGATGGCGTATGCGTCCTCTATGGCGGCCGGATCGGTCACCACGAATGCACCGTCCCCTGTCAGTTAATCACCGGGTTCTCCCCCACATTAGCCGTGCAGGACATATGTCTTGCCGACCCCTGCGATAGCGCTGAGAAGAGAGATGAGTCAATATGCTAGAATCCAGCCTCGCCGCCCACCCCTTCCACGCCCCTCCCTTGCCAGCTTTCCTCCTTCCCGCGCCGAAATCTGGGGTTACGGGCACAAATTGTTTGGTTAGGGCAGGAGGTGAGCAGCTGATCGGTTCCCGCCATCAATAATCATCACAGTTCCGTCGTAATGACCCCAAAATATGCATGTCAATGCGATGCTTCGTCCACTTTATGTCACAGGCCGGTGGTACGCCCCTGCTCCGTGGGGTGGGTTGCTTGATCATGTCAGTCACTTCGAGAAACTCCCCCCTGATTATTTCAGGTACCCAAGGATGGTAAGTCGAAGCTGAGGCTTAACAAACGAGGCAACCGGCGGACCGTTTGCAAACCACTCCTTGTGCCAGCACGCTCAAAATACACCTTCCAAATGAGAGATATTGGCTACAAGCCCCTCCTCCTTATTGCTCGTCCGACTCACCTAGTAATACCACGATTCTCAGACCATGGATAGCCAGCACGAAAATGCGATCGTGACTCTCCTAAAGCGAGCCCTGCATTCGCCTGACGATAAGAAGCAATCGAATATCGCCCTGGAAGATGAAGTTAAAGCACATACCCCCTAGCAGGTATCTTTATCATTAGATGCCACTCCTGACTTGGCCATTAAAGTACCTCTGGTAACCCCACAGTGATTTGCATTTTTATCGTTCCATGGGTAATAACAAAGCAGACGCGAATTGCATGCAAGGTCAGGACCGAAGAGGAGCAGCTATGCGATCATAGTCTCCTGGGGGAAGAACCAGAGGGCCCTATTCAAGAAAAGCACCACAAATTTCAGAGCATTGCATTGAAGCAGCAGGCCAATTGATTGTCCGAGAGAGAACCAGCAGATGGGGTCACATCGACTAAAGACGAGAGGCAACGTTTTTTCACGAATTTTCTGGACGGCCCTTTGCAACATGAGGCAGTGGCAAGCAAATCGCATGGCGGCCACACAGTGCCGCCGCAGGAGTGCCTTGACAATACTATATCGAATGGCTCGATCAAAGCTCAACAGCAAGGGGACAGAAATACGCCACTCACGCGCCAAATACGGTCACACAATTTTCTTCAGACTGTATTGAATGGTGAATCGGCAATAGCACCATTAAAGTTTTCGCGCGTGAAGAAGGCTTGTTCGAAAGAGCTGGCCAGACTGGAGTCCAATTGTTGCACCCTATATCCCTTCTCGTACGACAATCTCGAGAAGAGTTTGGCATTGATCCTTCTTGGCCCTCTATGCAATTCGTTAGATAGCGATGGGGCTAAGATAAGGAAGAAGAGACTGCGGGCGAGATGCAAGGTTCTTGCCGCTTTACGCCCCCTTATCTTTGTCGTCGTATGGGCAAAAAGCGTTTCGCCAACAACTTAGTGCCCCGCTTGTCAAACAAGGCGTTCGACTACCTGTTAGAAAGGCTACGGATAATGCCTGAACCAGTGTGGCTGAATGAGCTAATAGTTGTCTTGCGTGGCCCATTGGATAAGCAACTCGCCGCAAGCCATATATATATTTCTTTCTTTCAAGGTACGTGCTCTAGCGGTGGTGAAATAGAACTTCCACTAATGTACGCCCAGCCCTTGCCCTTTAATCTTCTTCTATGGCACACAATGAGGGAAATTAGATAGACCTGCTCCGGCGATGACGCCGAGCGATAGCATGCGACTAACTTGACCCTGACACTCACCCCCGGGGATGCACATCAAGTTCACCCTCCTAGAAGTACCTCTAGACAGCCGCTACCAAAACTTCGCAGCCGATAACAAGGGTACCGGATGGGCAGAGGCTCCGCCGTAGTGGTCTCAAGCGGCTGTCCGATGTCCGGCGCGACCGCGATGCGATCCACGCCGTGCTACGCGGCATGGCCGTCAACCCTGGCGTACGTACTATGAAGCACTAATCCTAACTACGGCGAGCGGTTCTGCCTAGCAGCGGCTCATCTACTAGCGGAGGTCTTTGGCGGCAGCTACCTTCACGGCAGAATCGGATCCGCTGTGGATGGGTTCAGCTAAGTCTAACCTCGGCCATACCTAGGCGGCTGCGGGCCTTGGTGGGGATCTTGAAGGTCGCGTTAGACTTGCGGCACAGCATGTTGCCCACGATCTTGCACAAGGCGGATCCCACCTGGCACCAACGCGCATGCCATCGTCGAGGAGCCACCACTGAGGCGGATGTCGAGTCCAAGCCGTCGGCTCTGCTACCGAGCATGGGTCACCGGGACCAAGGCGGCACTGCTAAAGCAGCTGGCCTCGGTCGCCTATGTCATACAAAGGATGTCGACATACGCCAACAAGAAAAGATTGAAGGGACCAATCTTTCGGAGAGGAGACATGGTCTACCTACTTTGACGAAACATCAAGACAAAGCGACCAAGCGACAAATTGGATTTCAAGAAACTTGGACCATTTCCGGTCAAGAACGTTATCTCGACAACCAACCACGAACTTTCACTACCAAAAACGATGAATATACACCCGATTTTTCACATTTCACTACTCGAACCAGCATCACAGGACGCAGAACCACAAGTCTGCATCGAAGTCGCAGACGACACGGAATACGAAGTCGAGCAGATACTTGATTCCAGAAAATACCGTGGAGAACAACAATGGCTGATAAAATGGAAGAACTATGGGCACGAAGAAAACACCTGGGAACCCATCAAGCACCTGACGAACTGCCGCCGTTGTTGCGACGGCATCGTCAGCAACACCCAGACTCGGAATGGCAAAACCATCCAAAGTCCCCGTGATATCGCAGTCTATGGCACTAAAGTCATTGTCTGGAGGAACATTGGCATCGATCTCCGGTTCTTGGCGATCGGCGCGCTCCATCTCCTCCAACGACTCGAAACCCCGACGGGCCAACTCGTGGCCCCGCTCCTCTAAAAACTCCTCTTGACGCTCCAGACGCTCCAACTTGGCGAATGTCGCCAGGATATCAGAATGAGTCTTCTCATACACCTGACGAAGGGCCGACAGTTCGGAACGAGTGGTCTGACGCTCACGACGAAGCTTTTGTCGTTCGCGAACGACACGAAGAACTACAACGATTAGAAAAACAAGTAAACCATGCTGTGGGCAAGGTACATACGGGCGGTCGAGTTCTGACCCGGAGCCTCACAGCGCTGCCCAGACGGACGCACTCTGAGCAGCGAGACAACCCCGGCGCCATCTTACAAGCACGTTTGTTCTTGACGCAGAATTAACACTCGGCCATTTCGATACCAAACTCCTCGATTAGGAGAAAAGGGCGTGGCGTTGGCGGGTTTTCTTTGACGGCTGGGACCTCGACGGTTTTTCGACACGACCTGACATGATGTCAGTAGGACATTGCGAATATTTACGGAACAGGCCACCGCACCTGCGACAGGGACCAACGTTGGGACGATGAGCCAATGGGACCATGGACGAGTGGGATCAGTGGGATCGGCCGAACAGAGGAAAAGATAATCCAACTGAGCCTCACGAGGATCAGTGGTATCGGTGATGGCTCGGTAGCCACCGATACCAATGATCCAACATGAGCCACTCTAGTATATAGGTACCCCCAATTTCCTCACCATAGCATAGATACCTAGCCAGCTTTCAACACCATCATTTACTTAATACTTAGTTACGATCTACGATCTATCGCCTACGTGACACGACACCCTAACCGCTCTGCCAACATAAACCTCCAGTTTATCCCTTAGGAACTCAAACCGTCACACATGGCAACAGCAGCCTACATTGCTAATATCATTCACCATGAATCTCTTAACTACTCCAGTCCTCCAATATCTTTACCGCGAAGCCCATGGCCATGACATTGAGTACAGGGCCAAGAACTTTTGGCAGAACTAGTTGATCCAGGAATTTCCGATGAGCCAGCATTTTACTGTGAACTCCGAGGTGAGCCCGGACGGAGACAGCTTCACGAGACTAGATCTTAGTGTTAGTCAAATCCGTGGAGAATATCCATACGAGGCTCACCCAACCTTGATGTTCCAGGAACAGAAGCAGAAAGGGACCGGAGAGCTTAAAAAGGTTGAGGAACAGCTTCGTAAAGGAGCCAAAAGTACCTCGAAAAAAGTGGCCAGGGCCATGTATATGGCATGACAGGCTGGGGGACCAAGGCCCGCGTTTGGTTCATCCAGCGAACAAGCAACAACAACTATTGAATGAGTCACTTGTATTTTGGAATCGACCAAGAAGCCCACCGGGACTCCTATGTCGACGCCAATAACGACTGGGCGTACTATTTTTCATGCTTCGCGGCCGACATCAGAGGAGACCCTCATCCCGAGATGCCCGAGTCAATTCGGCAGTCACTTCAGCAGCTGTCAAGTGCACAGTGAGGGTATTGAAGGTGTCGCTCCAATCCGCAAGTCGGAAACAGGCGGTGCTGCGGCGGTTCGCCCGGGGGATTGAGGTTATTGACACAACGGGCCACGACTGGGTTGATGATGCACGGGCCAGGCGGGTCGGTGAGCGGAGGTTTAGGGTGCTGGTTGTGGGGGCCCCACTTTTTGGAAGCGAGACGAATACTGTCTTTATCGATTGTTTCTTTGGTTACAGTGATAGCCCCGATCGAATGGTTTTAAACCCACTAAAAGGCGGGACATCTTTGCATTCGCCGTCTCCCTCACTCATGACACGAATCATGCCCGAACCGATCCATATTACAGCCCAATGTGTTTTTTGCCAATTCGAGATTGATAGTGGGGCTGAGGTTGCCATAGGTCTGCTTACCCTACACGAAACCCCTCGCCATAGCTGACATTTCCATCGTCACAAGACCTATAAGGATCATGGCAACACAGACGCATGGGGCCGTCACTCGATCATCTTATCCATGATAATCTCGACTACCCACACCCTCACTATACTTGCCATCCTCATTGCCTTTAGATGGTCGGTTTGAGTTGCTCACGAGGGCTACTTCAGGCGACAAAGTACTATTACACTCCCACTAAATACGAAGAGAGTCGACGTCGCCAGTGGATCCGCGATTGCCTAATACAACAACTTTCGACATATTACCATGCTTACGAGGGGTTGAATTTGGTACCAGAGCTCTGGCGCCTCATAGTAGACGAACTGCAGCAGTGCTATTCTGTGGCGAACGCTAGGAGTTTGTGGGCTCCTAGTCGAATACTATGTAGTAGTATTACTACAGCCGAGAGCATATGGTGTGGATTCGTCGAGTTTGAAGGCATCGTCTACGTTTCATCTCTATCCAATGCTTATAGCGAGCAAGCTCCGCGGTTGATATCTCTACACATAGACTACCCTTCAGAGTATCTGCTCGTGGTAGAAAATCATCTGGGAATTACTAAGTTATTACTCGCCAGCTCTCGCGAATCTCTGGCTGTCGACAATACTCCCGGGCTGTGGTGGCGTACGATCCGTTTTGGTAGCGGAGAGCTGACCATTGATGTAGAATCGGATGTGAGTCGCTCTTTAAAAATTGTAATAATCTAGATCATCTTCTCTTTAGGGTATCAAACTTCGTCGATTGACAAGTGGGCAGCAAGGATCGACTGCATGGGATATCCCAGAACCCAGCCAGGTCCGATTCCATTCTTTTATCAACGATTCCCATAGGCCGGTTCCTGCTCGAATGGCTTCTTTCAAGTGCAATAATCCCGCGACAAATGGTTACTCGTTGCTTTGGGCGAGTGGTTTGGTGCTATTTCACGCCCATACAGCCGGTGAAGATATGTCATTTTACCAGTCAGCTCCCTATGCCTGCTGGCTGTATATGCCGACAGACCATGATGAGATTATCATAGAAGTCTGGCAACGCAAGGCCTGGGCTACACGAGACAGAGCAGTCGCGGTAAGTCAACAACCATATCAKTATCAGGTTTGCGGAGCTGACGATAGGCAAAATCAAGTTCAAGACAAACAAGGGTCGAATTTTCGTAGGCGGGGCCTACTTAAAGCAGCGGTCGCTACAACCATTTGTATTGGTCGAACGACTCAGCCGAGAAACTAGTCGGATTTTCTTCGAGGACTCGACCGATAGTATCGGTACTCTCGCCTTCGCGAGCGACGCTCCAAGGGCGGAGAACCTTACCTTCATTTATCCTCAGCCATCCCGCAACAGAGTATACGTTACCACGGAGGATTTCTTTTTCTCTTCGCATCGCTTGGAAGGCTTGGCAGAGATCATCCCCCTTATTATAAAGGATAGGGCAGGTGTTTCAGGTATGCTCTTGCTTTTCTCGGACGGTCATCGGGAAAGCGTTGGACAAGTCAGACTGGACTCTCTAGATCCCTCGGTCGCTGTTGGTGACGCGCATTCGTGGTTCCTCGCATTCGGGCGGATGGACGGTAAATATCCTTACGTTACAGCGCTTGGGACGACTCGATCCGAGGTGGAAAGGGATAGCGACCTCGTCTTGCAATTATTTCACGATGGAACTCTGGAATGGATTTGGTCTCACCGGCAGTGTTTGGTCATTTACGAGGGCCAGAAGAGCCTAGAAACTGTGTAGAMTGCATGGCGTTATCTTATATGCTTTGTAGACACGAGCTCGAAGCCACTCGCCGTTGCTCGTTTCTGCCCGACATGCCTCTCTTCGACAACCGAACGAACTCCGCAGGTGGTAAGGAGATCACTGGCTTGAAAAGTTCAGCTGAGCCTGCGACCTCTTGGATGAGGGTGTGGCGCAGCAACATCCCTGCAGAACTCAGCCTGCTTTTCTCGTGTGTCTGTGCTGTGCTTCTATCCTGCGTCCGCCCTTTATTACTTCAAGAACCAACACAAGAGGGCAAGCTAAACTCAACCCTTTATCAGCAAGAGAATACCTTACAGGAAATTCAGCATGAAGAAATCGTACTTTGCCGCGCCGAATATGGATTGCCCTCCGATGGGCCGGTGGTTCTAGGTAGCATCCTCTCTGACCCGTTGGATCCTGAGGAATCCCTCAACAGACAGCCCCTTCCAATCCCAGATGGTGAGATCAAGACATCAACCCAGACCAACTTCGAGGAGACCCTTAAGCAGCGAAAGGGACTGGGAGGGAGTCTATGGTTCAAGTTCCTGGAGTTGATGGGTCTCGAGATCAGCGGAGGCATCGACAAGGGCAGCGAGCGCATTGCCAAGTTCGACAAGTTTGAGACTCGCATGTTCCGGCCGAGCAACGACTACGTCAAGAAGAGCATCGCGGTTCCAGAAGTTCATCATTACCTCACAAACCACAGTGCGGGAAAGCAGCTCTACATGATCACCGCCGTCAAGATCGCCTACGGCACCATGATAATGGAGGCGACGGGGACGAGCGGGAAGGGCAAGACGTTTATTGGTATCGACGGAAGCGTGGCTGGTGGAGTGCCTCTAGGTGTGGGGTCCACGATCCACGGCTCGAATGAATACGGAAAGACAACTCGATTCGAGAAGTTGACGCCATTCGTGTTTGCGTATCGATTGAGAGAGATTCGCTACAAGAAGGGAGTTTTTACTGAAAAGCCATACACCAAGGGGGCACTGTATGGAGTTAGGAAGGGCGGAGAGGAAGAAGCAGAAAATAGTGCAGCACGCGGAAAAGAGCAGATAGAAGGTATCCTTTTTCTCGAGCTAGATGAGGATGACGTGACTGGAGATGACATCGGAGTCGAGTCACTCGAGGCAAAGGACAGGGCTGGCGACGAGAATGATGATGACGACGACACTCTCTGCGAGTTGGTCGTACCTAGAACTGGCCCAGTAGCCTCATGAAATACTCAGTGGTATCCTTGCCTACTATGTTGACTGCGCTGCTGGACAAGCTTGGGTCCGATCCCTGCATGCGTCTACAAGACATGGCTGCATTTCTCAATGATGAATTCGAAGTTGATGTGACGCGTTAGCAGAGTCTTGAAAAACACTGGGTGGTCGCGGAAGTCCACACAAAACGTCGCCAAGGAACGCAATGCAAGGCTGAGAGACGAATCCATGCACGAAATCTCCTCCATGTCTGATCAGCGAGTATTGATTGACGAGACAGGGGTGGATAACAGCATCGGGACCAAGAGCAAGGGCTGGGCTTCTCGAGGAAGCAGACCAGGCCAAGTGAAACGATTCCATCGTGGTTGACGAGCTCAAATCCTCCTAGCGTATGCTTAGGATGGCGTGGTCCATTTTTAGGTGTACACAGGGTCAACTGATACCCGGTTTTCGGGGAGTTCATCGAACCTTACCTTACTACGGCAAGTGGCCGAGCCCGAGATCTGTGTTGATCATGGACAATGCATCGTTTCACCGCTCCGAGACGCTGCAACAGATGTGCGACAACGCTGGGGTAGAACTGCTCTACCGTCCTTATTCACCCGACTTCAGCCCGATCAAGGAGTTTTTCGGGGAGCTCAAGACGTACATCAAGCAAGTTTGGGATCATCAAATAGACTTCGTAAGGGATGACTTCATCTCCTTCTTGGAGGAATCTGTCGAGGTTTTCGGTGGCCGCAAAGCAAGTGCCGAGGGTCACTTTCGCCGTGCTGGAATCTCGTTGAAGAGCCGCCAGAATGAGCCTCAATTCTTGAGCTTGTACCAACTGAAGAATGAATATCACAAACTTCTACGGCAACGGAAGACCTGATACACGTGCATAGATGGAGATGGGCCACCAAGAGATGCTTGCTCCGCATGGAGCCGAACGTCGCCCTCCACACGCTACGCGACGGTAGCGCTACGTCCAGCGGTTCGGGCCGTCTTGCCACTCTCTACGATACCAGGGTCTGATGGCGGGGGGCAACGATTGGTGCCGGGACGAAGGTCACCTCGCTGCCGACCGTCAGCCCCTCAGCCCAGCCTCCAACCATGCCCCTGCGGGGCAAGAGGGCTATGCAGCCAGCCATCAACGGCCTCGTCGACCCTCACACCCTCACAGTCGAGCCCCCCTCTTCGCCCCAAATCGAAAACCCTCGGTCATTGAAGTCCTAATCTGTGTTCAATTGATGCATGCCTTCTTTCTTGCTGTACGAGAAATCATCCCCTCTGTAGCTTCCCTTTGCCTCCGTGCCTAGCCGGCGTTTTCCTTGCTTTTTCTCAGCCCTAGGGGTCATCAGACCGACTACAGATCAGCAGACCGATGATCTAGCCATCTCTAGTCATCCAACCAGTCAGCTATCTAGTCAGCAGACCTCTGACCTCTGTGGCTAGCTGAGGCTCGATTTCCGCTGCCCAACGGCTGCCTAAGTCAACCGCTCTATCCGACAATTACGAGTACTCCTCCGCTCAGCCCCCCCTGGCTACGCTGCAACGTGGTTGGAAGATATGCGGCCACGCAGCCACTGTTTCATCAACCCCTCACCAACCCAACCCGCACCGATCTTCCTAAATCCTCATGAATCCCTATCAACCGGCTTGAACGCACTTTACGGACAGCAAACCGTCGCCTTCAGCAACTAGGCTCGATTTGAACCTGAGGCTGACTGCAATTCTCCTCCTGGACCCTCACATCTGAACCGAATTTGACTCCCCTGCTCCCCGAGGGCACTGCGCTGAGAGTCGAGTTCGTCCCTCCTTTGGACGTCACACCCTGGCTTGCCTCCACGGACTTCCGCGAGCATGTCTAATCCCGAGAACTACACCGTCGGCTGGATCAGCGCCGTAAGTATGGAGTACGTCGCCGCGCAAGCGTTTCTCGACATAAAGCACGATGAACCCGAGTACGTCTCTTCCAACGACAACAACAACTACACTCTAGGTAAAATCGGGAAGCACAATGTCGTTATCGCAGTCTTGCCTGACGGGGAGTACGGCACATCCTCTGCAGCAGGCGTCGCGAAAGACATGCTGCACAGCTTTCCCAATGTCAGAATCGGCCTGATGGTAGGCATCGGAGGCGGCGCGCCAAGTCAAAAGCATGATATCCGTTTGGGCGACATTGTTGTCAGCGCTTCCCGCGATGGACAAGGTGGCGTATTCCAGTACGACTTCGGTCAGGCGATACAAGGGCAAGATTTCAAAGAGACAGCGCTCTTAAACCAGCCACCAATTGTCCTGCGGACGGCCATTAATGGACTGAAGGCTCAATATGAGACCGACGGACATCGGCTTGCAGAAGCTATCGACAACGCTCTCGAAAAGAAACCGCGACTGCGGAAGAAATACAAGCGGCCGAACCCGAGTACCGATAGGCTATATCGAAGCGGAGTCACACACCCTCCAGAGGATGAATCAAGCTGTGTGGCAGTCTGTAGTGACGACCCCGAGAGCATGATACCGCGATCTGATCGTACCGAAGACGAGGACAATCCCGCTATTCATTACGGCCGGATTGCCTCGGCGAATACGTTGATGATAGATGCGTGTGTTCGGGATACATTGGCGGCGACAAGGAATGTTTTGTGTTTTGAAATGGAGGCTGCAGGATTGATGAACCATTTTCCTTGTCTAGTTATTCGAGGTATATGCGACTACTCCGACACCCACATGAACAAGGAGTGGCAGGGGTATGCAGCAATGGCGGCGGCCGCATACACCAAAGACCTTCTTCATCAGATTCCTCCAAACAAGGTCGAAGGCCAGGAGAGGATCGGCGAGCTTCTTTCTAGAGGTCAGTCATATCAAAACTTGTGCATTAAGGTATTAGAGTTCTAATGATAGATCAAGTTAGCGAGGACGTGAAGAACATTCAATCCATCACAACCGATGTAAAGAACGAAGTACAAGGCGTACGGTGAGTCTAGATTGGCTAGACGTACTGTGTAGTCTTCACTTGCCTCCAGTAATGAGCTAATTCGCTGGCGGTTAGTACTGTCCTGCTCGATATCGACCAGAAGGCTGTACTTGCGCGGCTCGAGGGCGAGGTCGCTGCCGGGGCTTCTTTCGACTCCCGTGCTGAGGAACATAACCCGACGTGTCTGCCGAATACCCGTGTCGAGCTTCTACACCAAGTATCGGGATGGGCTCTCGATCCTGGAAGCGAAGCAGTCTTTTGGCTCAACGGTATGGCGGGCACTGGGAAGTCTACCATATCGCGGACTGTCGCTCGTGATTTCGCCAGGGGTGGTCACCTTGGCGCCAGCTTCTTCTTCAAAAGGGGCGAGACTGATCGGGGGGGCATGGCGAGGTTCGTCTCTACAATTGCAGCCGATCTGACGAGAAGAATACCCGCCATCGCTCTACACGTGAAAGACGCCATTGACAACGACCCTGCTATCTTAAGAAAGACATTGCGAGAGCAGTTTGACAAGCTCGTTTGGCACCCACTGTCATTAATTCAGCCAAATCTACCGAATCTGGGGCCAATCGTCATCATTATCGACGCACTAGATGAGTGCGAGCGGGAGAACGATATTGAGCTCATGTTTTACCTCTTCTCCCGCGCCAAGAACTTGAGTACTACGCGGCTAAAGATATTCGTAACCAGCCGACCGGAATTGCCGATTCGTCTCGGGTTCAAGGCTATCGAGGGCAAGTACCAGGACTTGATACTTCACGATATACCGCAGCCCGTGATCGAACACGACATATCCGCCTTTTTGGAGCATGAGCTAGCGAGAATCCGAGCTAAATATAATGCTTCCGTGGAGAAAGACCGACGGCTCGCCGGAGACTGGCCAGGCCCGTCCAATATTGAGACTCTAGTGAAGATGGCAATCCCGCTCTTTATTTTCGCCACCACTGTGTGCCTCTTCATTGCTGATCGAAGGATTGCGACACCGTACAAACAGCTAAAAAAGGTTCTTCTTCCTCGAGCAGGTGGGCAAGTGTCACAGCTGGGTTCAACATACCTACCCGTCTTAGATAACCTAATTGTTGGGTTATCTACCAGTAAACAAGAGGAAATCCTTCAAGAATTTCGAAACATTATCGGCTCTATCGTTATCCTCGCTAGTCCCTTATCACCATCTGCACTAGCGCGGATTCTCGACGTTCCCAGAGATGACGTTGAAGGCAGGTTGGATACGCTGCACTCCGTCCTAAACGTCCCCTTGTCGGCAGAGACACCCGTGAGGCTGCTACATCTATCTTTTCGCGACTTCTTGCTAGACCCCGAGCAGCGGGCAGGGAATGCATTCTGGATAGACGAGAAACAGACCCACCAAGCGATGGCAGGCCACTGTCTGCGTGTATTGGAGTGCCTGCGACAAGATATCTGTGATATCAAAGCCCCTGGCACACCTCGATCCGCTATCGATCCACGCAAAGTACATACATATCTTCCGCCGGAGGTGCAATATGCTTGTCAATACTGGGTGTATCACTTGCAGAGCGCAGGCATATATGCTGGCGATTGCGAACAAGTCCACGGCTTTCTGAAGCGTCATTTCCTTCACTGGGTAGAATCGTTAAGCCTTATAGGGAGGGCTCGGGAAAGTGTGCATCTTATCGAGGCGTTACAGTCACTTTACAAGGTCCGCCCAACACCATAGGATATCCTGGGGATGTGGCCTACTGACTCCGAGCTAGCGTCGAGATGATAAACAACTCTCCGAGTTCCTCGACGACGCCATGCGTTTCATTCTTGCCAATACTTCTGCTATCGACAATACGCCACTCCAGATATATTCCTCTCTCCTTATCTTTTCGCCAAGCAGGAGCAAAGTACGCACCGCATTTATAGGCGAGATCCCGCGATGGATATCTCTACAGCCGAAGGTAAATAACGATTGGAGTCAATGTCTACAGACGCTCGAGGGCCATAGCGACTATATTACTTCGATAGCCTTCTCGCCCGACTCGGCGCTCGTAGCCTCGGGCTCCGACGATAGGACGATCCGGCTCTGGCGTATAGCTACGGGCGAGCATATACAGACGCTCGACGGCTATGGAGACTGGGTTACTTCGATAGCT
>LFRF01000015.1:60602-76469 GCA_001189435.1 Tolypocladium ophioglossoides CBS 100239 | reverse complement strand
GCGCGGCTACGGGCAAGTGCGTACAGACGCTCGAGGGCCATAGCGACTGGGTTGCTTCGATAGCCTTCTCGCCCGACTCGGCGCTCGTGGCTTCGGGGTCTAAAGATAAGACGATCCGGCTCTGGCGCGCGGCTACGGGCAAGTGCGTACAGACGCTCAAGGGCCATAGCCACTCGGTTGCTTTGATAGCCTTCTCGCCCGACTCGGCGCTCGTAGCCTCGGGCTCCTTCGACGATACGATCCGGCTCTGGCGCGCGGCTACGGGCGAGTGCGTACAGACGCTCGAAGGCCATAGCGACTCGATAGCCTTCTCGTCCAACTCGGCGCTCGTAGCCTCGGCCTCCTACGATAAGACGATCCGGCTCTGGCGCGCGGCTACGAGCGAGTGCTTGCAGACGCTTAACGTTGGGTTCATTACGTCTCGCATGTCGTTTGAATCCAGCAATTCACGTTTATTAACCGATCGTGGTGCTATCGCTATACAAACAGAGATAACCGAGTGTTCTCCCACTAGACCTTTCGCAGACGCTATGCCTGCTTACCATTCTTTTTGCGGCATTAGTGAAGACGGTTGTTGGGTTACATGGAATGGAGAGAAGCTGTTTTGGCTGCCGAAGGAATATCGGCCCTCTGTCTCGGCGGTATCAGGGTCTACCTGCGTGATTGGCTGCAGTTCGGGGAGGGTAATATTCATTAGATTTTCAAATCAAGCCGTCTCAAGAGTTTTATCGATTTTAGAGGTTAAAACTCCCTAAATATATTTATTATAGTAACTTTTTAAAGGACAGTAGAAGGGGAGGTGTTTAGTATAGTCCTAAAAGATATTTATAGAACATTTAGGAAGCGTGGAATGCTTAACGCTACTACTCCGTACTCGACTTGCTATCGGGAACCCACTAGAAGATCCCATTATTATTATTCATGAAACTCACGAAAGTGATATAATGGGGGCAGAACCGTGCTGCGATTGCTCACCCCTGAACTATATCATATTATTAGGGCAGTTGCTAGAATTGCGGCCGCAGCTAGCGTGGGTAGATTGTCGTCTTTCCGGTGGAGGTGGCTTGTTAAGTATTTCATCGATGGCGCCTGGCGAAGTCTGCTTCTTCGTCCGTGAGCGCTTTGTTGGTTTCTGACTTACTTTGAACCATGTCATAGATCATGAGATGTTGGGGAAGAGTAAGATTTGGCACCATCGTGATTGCGGTGTTAATAGCAGCGTCTCGGGACGCGGTTTGACAGGAGGTGAGTAAGAACTAGTTCACGAGTCGCAGCAACGACCGAAGCGGGCGGAGAAGGTGAGTCTACGCTGGCGTTCTGCAGAATGCCAGTTAAGCCATAGCATGTACCCACCCTCGCCGTCTAGGGATGGCGTAAGCAAGGTCATTGTGTAGCGGTGGGTTCGAACGTTAGAAACCAAATAAAAGAGTGTGCCCAAAGAGGAAAGTGGTTTCACTCGCAGCTGTACCAACCGGTTCGGAATGTCAGAAAGTAGCAGTGATACAAATTTAGCCGACGCAAATTAGATCCTAGATCTGTTGCGGTTGATCGCCCGACTCCTTACGCAAGTCTTGTCTCTTGAGTGCTTTGTATACCGTGCAGTCGTGTCAGTATTCGCGAGAACGGCGCAGAGCCGAATCAGTTGCCCATCGTTGCCCATTGGAGCCCAAAGCAATGTGTTAGGCTGGGAAAACAACTCACAGCAGGTTGACAAAGAACGTATAATAGGGTGATGAGTCACTGGTGTGAGCTTTGAAGGAACGACTCTCATCCTTTCCGATAATAGAAGCCAGACTTCGAAGTCGAACGACTGTTAAAACCACAGCCGCGATGCCGGAGGTATATGTGTTTGCGACGTAGATTATGTCCCTCATTAATTACATAATCAAAATTTACCCAAATCACCGAATCCTTAGCGTGAAGTGTATTTTGACCGCATAGCGCAGTACGGGCTCTGTGGTTGGCTAAGCAGGGTGAAAGAAATTCTGCTCTCCAGGCAAGGGAGAACAATCAGACTCACCCACCGTCTGCATTGCCACCACCTTCGCAGCCCTGCCTCCAACCACTCTTGCCTCCCGCAACTCGTGGACCTGCGGGTTCACGCACACATCACGTTCCAGCCAAGAGGCGGTCCTTGAGTTCGACTGATCTTGGTTCCGTCCAATGTAGTGGACAATGGATGTCTCAGAACCAGAAGTGAGACTGATGACTTTGTTAGAATAGATGTATCCGTCTCAACGACGCCGACACGCCAGGGTAGCAGGCTGGTCTCGCCGTGCATGGATGGAACTTGATTGATCACAACCAACATGGACGCGGCTTGCAGAACAGCTACCTGTGGGCAGATTGGAAGCGGGATGCGGATTGATCGTCTTAGTTCGCTGATGCCGATCTAACTAATCGAACATGATGGCTATTCTCTCCCCTGACGGAGAGAGTAATGCCTTGTATCGTCTCTGAGGAAAGGCTTGAACGTCTATACAAAGCCCATCTGCTCCCAGGCACGTCCTGCTTTATGTCTTCATGGTCTTCTCCACAGACAATAATATTCAACAGCTGCTGCCTTCTCGGTGCCTCACTTCTGATCTTGTCTGTACGCTGTTATACGAACAATTGGCCTCTCGTCAAAGCATCTCACTTCCTACTGGAATCACCACGCCTCTTGACACCTGTCGCAACCTATCTCCAAAAGTCCAAGTTGCGTTATAGACCTCAAAAAGATGCCTTCACCCTTCGCTAACGAAGCCAACCACTCCTAACAGCCGCTCTGCCACACCTGTCTCTTCTGATATAGAGTCTTCGGAAGCTGGTGTGTGGTTTCCACGCAAGGGAAGGCAAAGGCAAAGAACACTATTCAAAGGGGGACAGGCAAAACCGCAACCCAATTTCATCTGGAGGGTAAGCAATAGTCCTTGGTGCCGTGATTTGACCATCGAGGTGACGCTGGAGAACAAAGCGAGCCAGTCTGTATCGCCGAGCTAGATAGATTCTGACGAAGAAATAGGGCTCCCCCTCCTCCACCGCCTGGCAGTCTGTCGAATTACCCTCTTGATGTAGACGCAATGACGCTTAGCAAGACTCACGAACTAGCTTCTGGAATCTCTTCGGCTTCTACTGGGCTGACAGCGGGGTGGAAAGTCTCAACCTTGGCGACGAATAGTGGACAGACGCCGTTCCAAGGTGAGCAATGAGCCCGGCAACGTCACCCCTGGATAGATCTGGGGACCGTGCTTCAACACATCTATTATTCCGGAGGAGTCGTATGAGGAACCCATCAGGTTCTTCCGTCTACTTCAGCTCAGAGGCCAGTTTCTGGCAGTCCATCTTCACCATATAGCCAAGACCACTCGCCTGCTATGAGGGGATTTTGCGCACCCGACTTGGCAGAATGGGAACCCCCTGACCTTTCCGAGTCCTCGCCTCACGACTATTAGCCCGCCAAGGTCACGCAGGTCATACGGCTCGGGTTAAAGACGTAGATTGCGACCTAGAAGCCCAACGTGATTCCGAGAGATATGGAATGCGATCGAACTTGCCCCTGACCTATCCCACAATCGGCTCGCCGTCAGGAAAGGGCCACTTACATTAAGGCGATGGCTGCTTCGAGCCTATCTGCCAACTCTCGGATGAATGCCTCTGATAGGCAACTATTTCAAATTCCCTTGCTATATAGCGGACCATAACCCGCTGATGACAATACCCAAGGCCGCTGGTTCACTAGTGACGCTAACAGCTATATATCTGTTATCGTAGACGCACCCTGCGATCCCGAAACCCAAGGTGAGTTCATTGGGTTGTGGAAAGGACGTCCCGAGAGAAGATAGAGAACGACGCTCGAGATTTCATAGATATAGACGCGGCCTCGTTGGACGCTTTGTGGTCTAGTAACGTATCAAACTCTCCATGTCCACGAGTCTGTGCCCGGTAAAAGAAAGCGGCGTATTGTTTGTTATCTCATTTCCTGCCACATGAAATTAGCAACTTCAGGTATCCTTGAACAGGCATGCAGCTAGCGCTGATCGGGTTGAGATTTGGGGTCGCACCGCTGAGTCACACCGAGCGAAGGAGCAAGCTAGAGCCCTTTCAGCGAACGAGGGCCAACAAATATCTCAGTCGGGAGATTTATAGTCAGCCTGAGTGACACGTCCATCGCAACGAGAAAGACGGCATGTAGCTTTTCTACAAACCCAATTCACGATGGCGAACTGCACTCAGGCGGACCAGACGTTTGGCCCTGGTGTCAGCAAGCCATGTCGCGACGGACTGGACTTTACTCTGCTATTCGAGCAGGCACTACTTACGCTTGTTCCCGCAACGATCTTCCTCCTTGCCTTCCCTTTCCGCCTGGTCTACCTGGCGAAGACAGAAGTGCGGGCGCAGGCGAGCCCAATTCGCAGCGCGAAACTAGTACAAGAGCTCCAAACGGCTCACACCTGTTAAAGTACGTCAACTGATACGAATTGCAGGCGGTCGCTTTTGCATTTGCAGCCCTGGAACTGGGGCTCGTTGTGTTATGGGGCCTTGACAAGACAAGGATATCTATCGCTTCGGCCACTGTTAATCTCTTGGCGGCTTTTCAGCTCATATGCCTTTCGTGGATTGAAGATGCACGGTCGGAGAGGCCATCGACTCTGGTCACCATCTACCTGCTGCTCACGCTTCTTCTCGACCTGCCTCAAGCCAGGACCCTCTGGCTGCAGCAGACGCACGTCGCCATCGCGGGTCTCTTCTCCGCCAGCCTTGCCTTCAAAGCCATGCTTCTCCTTCTGGAGACCTTTGAGAAGCGACCGTACCTTATGCCTCCCTATCGAAACTTGCCGCTCGAGTCGACAAGTGGTATCATCAGCCGCAGCTTCTTGTGGTGGCTTAACGGCACCTTCCAGAAGGGGTTTCGCAGCCTGCTTTCATTCGATGATCTCAACGTTCTTGACGATAGTCTCACATCTGCCAAGCTGGATGAGACGGTTGGGAAAGCATGGGGTCGGCGCAAGCAGCCGGAGCGGCGTCTGGAGTTTCCACTGGTTGTATGTCGAGCTCTCTGGCGTCCGATGCTGTCCATAGTCTTGCCGCGCCTCTTCCTCATCGGCTTCACCTTTTCGCAGCCATTCCTCATCCAGAGGACTTTGACGCTGTTAACGCAGCCAGTCGACCAAAGTACAACGACTTACGGCTACGGCCTGATTGGTGCTACCGGTCTAATCTACGTCGGCATGGCCGTGCTCAAACTGCACTACAATCAGAGGCTAAACCGCTTCATGACCATGTTTCGAGGCGCCTCGGTCTCTCTCATCTATAACAGGGCCCTTTTGATACAAGATGGCTTGTACGACGAGTCGGCTGCCATTACCCTGATGAGCACCGATGTAGATCGCATCACGGCATGCCTGACCGAGCTAAATGAGTGCTGGGCACGCGCAGTTGAGGTTGTCCTTGGATTTTTCCTGCTGGCTCTTCAACTGGGCTGGGTGTGCGTGGTGCCAATAATCATCGTCGTTGGTTCGTTTGGCCGCTCGGTTTGCACATCTCCCATACTAACAGATGAGCAGTCTCGTTCTTTGGCGCGAGGCATATTGCCAGCCAAATCGGCGGTAGCCAAAAGTCATGGGTCGATTCAGTCCAGAAGCGAATTGACATCACAAGCTCGATGCTCACCGGAATTCGCAGCATCCGGATGATGGGTCTCGGTCGCCTTCTGACAAGTGTAGTCCAGGATCTCAGGGTTGAAGAGACGCACAAGATGGCCGGCTTTCGCTGGAATATTGTGTGGCAGAACACTGTCCAGAACCTACCCTGGGCTCTAGCCCCCGCGTTGACATTTGTTGTTTATGCGGCCAAGGCGACGTCCATTGACACAACCACGGCCTTTACGAGTTTGTCCATTATCACGCTGTTGACAGATCCTGCCGCGAAACTCCTGAGTGCCATACCAAGCACGGCTGCCAGTATCGGCTGCCTTGACAGGGTACAGAAGTTCCTCGTCGCTTCTCCAAAGACCGACGACAGGCAAGTTCAGGGAGTCTCTGGCGTGGGCATACCACCCAGGCGCTCTGCCAGCTCGAATGTTGAAGGGATTGAGCTTTCGTCGGTCAAATCCAGAGGGAAATCGACTGCATCTACCAGAGAGCTTGCTATTGCTCTGGATGGCGTTGACGCTCGTCCTGTGGGAGCAGCAGACCTCGTTCTCCGCGATATTACCTGCGAAATCCCAAGCGGCTCCATAACCATGGTCATCGGGCCCGTCGCTTCGGGAAAGTCTACCCTACTTAAGACGATTCTCGGCGAGGCCGTGACCGAGCGGGGTTCGGTTACAGTTGCACATCGACGCATTGCCTTTTGCTCACAGTCCCCGTGGCTGCCGAGCACGTCCATTAAGCAAGCAATCTGCGGCCCTTTTCGCGACGACGACGGCTTTGACGGTGAGTTTTACCAAGCAGTCGTCAAGGCCTGTGCGCTAGAGCACGATCTGGCGCAACTGCCTGAAGGCGACAACACGCCCCTCGGCAGCGGGAGCACAGTCCTCAGTGGCGGACAGAAGCAGCGAGTTGCCCTGGCACGGGCTTTATACGCCAGGGCAGAGATTATGCTCTTGGACGACGTGATCAGTGCCCTGGATAGGAACACTCAAAGGACAGTCGTTGAAGGGCTTTTTGGTCCCGCCGGGATTTGCAAAACGCTGCGCTCCACGGTCATCCTCGCCACGCATGCCAGTAAGTTCCTTAATCTACAGAACTGTTTTCTCGGCGTTGACACTTTCGAAGCCGAGTACTTGACGTACGCAGACAAGGTACTCACTCTAGAGGGTGGAAAGATTGAGCACGAAGGAACCTACAAACAGCTATCTCGCGGTGGTTTAGTTCAAGGAAAAGCACCCGCGCTGCATGTCCCAAAGGACACAAAACCAGAACCCCTAGCCGTCAATACGGAAGAGAAGTCATTGCAGGTCGCCGAAGCAAACGAGGTGAGCGACCTGGCTCGGCAAACTGGCGACCGGGCAGTATACCAGTACTACTTCAAGTCGGTCGGATGGCCAAAGACCCTCACCTTCGTTGGCTTTACAGCTGTGCACATATTTGCAGCCACCTTTAGCCGTATGCCTGCGTCCCCTGCTACGCTACGTTTGCTGACCTTCATCAGAACTCTGGTTGAAATGGTGGGCAAATGATCAGCAGAGCCAAGTCTCTCTTTTTGCATCCATTTATGTTTTGCTCGCTGTGCTCAATGCCTCTGGTATTTTTGGCTACGTCTGGTAACTGGTTTCCCATGCGCACAATCTAGAATACTTGCTAACATTGGCAGGACAATGCTCATCTACATCACGCCGTCGGTTGCCCGGAGGCTTCATTTCGTTTTATTAAAAACCGTCATGCGGTACGCATTCTTATTGTTCCTTTGCCTGATTTCTGCTAACATTAGCAGGGCACCACAGTCGTTCTTCTCACGTACCGAGACAGGCAGCATTCTCAACAGATTCAGCCAAGACATGTCGCTTATAGAAACGCAACTCGCGACAGGCGCGCTCGTGACTATTACAAGTAAGACGCCCTCAACCCCTGACGTGTTTCGATGCCTGACTTGAGAGCAGACGTGTTTAGCGCCGCAGGAGAAGCCGCCCTGATTGCCACCGGCTCAGCATACATGGCTGCCACAATTCCTCTCCTCATAATAGCCGTCTACGCTTTGCAGCACGTCTACTTAAGAACCTCCCGACAACTTCGTCTTTTGGATCTTGAAACGCGAAGCCCGCTGTACTCGCACTTCTTGGAGAGCTTAGACGGCTTGACCACGATCCGTGCCTTTGCGTGGGAAGCAGAGTCCAGAAAGCGGAGCCACAAGCTGCTCGACGTTTCTCAACGGCCGTACTACCTCTTGTTGTGTGTCCAAGGGTGGCTCAATCTCGTTTTGGACTTGATTGTGGCCGCAGAGGCCATCATTGTAGTCGGTCTCTCCGTCGGGCTCAGGTCATTTACCAGTCCTGGCCTCCTCGGTATATCGTTGAACAGCATCCTTTGTAAGTCTGCGTGTCAATTTAGAGCTTACATGGAACTAATCCCGGCACAGCTTTTAGCGGGAGTCTGGCGTCCGTTGTTGGGGGCTGGACCCTGCTGGAGACATCTCTTGGGAGCATCGCCCGCTTGCGCAGCCTTGAGACCGAAGTGCATCCCGAGGACAATGGGGAGAGCGAAGAGCCACCGAGCGACTGGCCATCGCAAGGCTCCATAATCTTCAATGGCGTGACTGCATCTCATAGGTACGCTGTCTTGGGTTGCCGACCCGAATCCGCCACTGACACGCAATAGCACGTCTGCAAAGGCGATTCGTGATATTTCGCTTCATATCCGGGCCGGCCAGAAAATTGGCATATGCGGTCGCACCGGGAGGTATGTTTGCACTCCTCTACCCGGGACACATTCTCTAACCCGGCTTTAGCGGCAAAAGTTCCCTGGTCGCGACGCTTTTGGGACTCCTCGAGGTCGATGCAGGCGCAATTACAATTGACGGCGTTGACCTAGCTAGCCTGTCGAAAGAGGCCATCCGCGAGCGTCTCGTCACCGTCCCGCTAGACTCGCCCATTCTCGTTGGCAGCGTGCGTTTCAACGTCGACCCACACGGCCTGCACACCGATGCGGCCATCAGAGGCGCGCTCGGCCGCGTCGGGCTCTGGACTGCCCTGCGCGACCTCGGCGGGCTTGAAGCCGAACTTACGCCGTTTTCGCTCTCCCACGGCCAGCGTCAGCTGCTAGCTCTCTCTCGGGCAATACTGAGGAAGGGCAAAATAGTGCTCTTGGACGAGCCAACGAGCAATGTCGACTCGGAGACGGATGCAACGATTCAGGGAGTCTTGAGGCAGGAGTTTGCGGCCTGCACCATACTCACTGTTGCGCACCGCATTGACACAATCTTTCCGGGATCAGACGTAATAGTCGTGATGGATGAAGGGAAAATAGTAGAAGTAGGAACGCCGGCTGAGTTAGTAGAGACACGGCCAGATTCACTGGGACGGTTTCGTTCCCTGCTCTTCGAGTCAGGGATTTAGTCTAGCTCCTCTTCCTTCTTAGAAACATTCATTAATTATGATTAGTCTGACGGAGCGAGTATGTCTCCTCTTGGCATCGGATATTTATATATTCGGCATTTCTCGCCGCGAGCCTTAGTCTTCCCTGCCAATTATTTGCCGAAGAGCAGGGCCATTGACGCACGACCTCGTCCCACAAAGGCACCAACACCCCTCAAGAAACGGCGGCGTCGTCAGCGGCAGCATGCACAGCAGCATCAGTACTATCCACTCTGTCCCACCCCCCGGCCCGTTCCGCCTCGAGATTCAGTCATCCCGTCTCCTGTGAGCTGTGAGCTGTGAGCTGTGAGCTGTGACCTGTCACTTGTCACCTGTCACATGCGTGCCTGGACCGCAGCCTCGGGCTCTGAGGCCCGAGTGCACAAACAAACCCAAGGCCGCAGCCGAAGCAGAGGATACGGCTTATCGAATGCCAATCTCCGCGATGGCCAGAACCTCCCCGCCAGCCCTCTGAAAATCAGGATGGTCTTGTGCCCTGTCCGAGAGATAATATATGTGACGTAGCGAAGGGCGAGCCTGGTGCCTGGTGAGGTGGGGTGAAAGAAGCGTGACTGTGACACTCGACCTGTGAAGTAACGTTAACGTCGCAATGTGGGGAAGGCATCTCGCGCAGGGCGTCTCGGCCGAGTAGGCGCCTGGGTTCAGGGGTCAGCGGCCTTGCCCAGGGGGTTCAGGGGTCGGTCCCTTGGCGGCCCTTGACGTGCTGTGCCCCGATGTTAGTCCCAGCGGCCCTAGCCCTATCGGGAAGGCGGACGGCTGGTACTTTGCCGCACCCCAAATGCACAGCGGGCACGGCAGTACCGCCCGTCTGTGCCTCCGGGCGGTGCCGTGGCAGACCATGCCAGCCCGCTATGCCGAACCCGGCAACTGGTACCGCCATCGCTGCCAACCTGCAAATCTGGGTTAGGTGCCTGAGCAAGCCGAGATGAAGTACGTCCGGTGGTCCCTGACAGTCAACCCGAGACATTCAATCATGAGCCCCTATCTCACGCACATTAATTACATGTTCGCGCTCCTTGTCTCTGGCTTGGCGGAAGCTACCCTGGCGGGGTCGATGCCGGGAGGGTTACATTCTGGTCCGTCCCATGATTAAGAGAAGCGCAGTGTTTGAATGCAACGCGGGTCGATCGCTACGTTAGGTAGTATTTTCAAGCCGTTCGGACGCGCCGTCTCCGCCGTCATTTCTCGTACAAAACACCGAGACGCCCACCTGTCCCGCCGCCTGTCACGCCGCCTGTCACGCTGTCACGCCGCTGCCCTTTCAATCGGCTCCAGAGTCCGCGATCGTCCACGCAAGATGCGCTTCCAACCCCTCTCTGCCGTGCTCCTGGGGCTGGCCGCCGTGATCGACGTCGGCCTGGCCGTCAAAGTCAACCCCCTGCCTGCGCCACAGCGAATCGCCTGGGGCACGTCCGGCCCCAAGTCTGTCGGCCGCCTCAGCCTCCGCACCAATGCCGGCTACGGCGCTGGCGAGAATGCGCGCCTCGTCGCCGACGCGTGGAATCGCGCATACAAGGCCATCACTACCTTGAACTGGGTGCCGCAGGCGACCGAGGCGCCGATTCCGGTGTTTGAGCCGTTTCCGACGGCGAGCAGCGGCAACAATTCGAAGAGGCAGGAAAGCTTGACATACGGTCGGTGGTTGATGGATGTAGACGTCCAGGTATCCGATTGGTCGGCCGACCTGAAGCACGGTGTTGATGAGAGCTACACACTTGCCATCACGCCGTCATCCTCAACCGTCGAAATCACGGCCAAGACGGTATGGGGTGCGCTCCACGCCTTTGTGACATTCCAGCAGATTGTCATCGCCGATGGCCGGCGCGGGCTCGTCGTCGAACAGCCCGTCACAATCGAGGACTACCCCAAATACCCCTACCGGGGCGTCATGGTCGATTCGGGACGGAACTTCATATCCGTCGACAAGATTTGCGAGCAGATCGACGGCCTTGCCCTGTCCAAGATGAACATCCTGCACTGGCACATCACCGATGACCAATCTTGGCCCATCCACCTCGACGCCTACCCCCAGGCCACAAAGGCCGCCTACTCTGCCAGGGAAACCTACTCCCCTCGGGATGTCGAGGACATCATTGCTTACGCCCGCGCCCGCGGTGTTCGCGTGATGCCGGAAATCGACATGCCCGGTCATTCCTCCTCGGGCTGGAAGCAAATCGACGAGGACATCGTGACCTGCCAAAACAGCTGGTGGTCCAACGACAACTGGCCGCTGCACACTGCTGTGCAACCCAACCCCGGCCAGCTGGACGTCCTCAACCCGAAAACCTATTCCGTACTGCAAAAGGTGTACTCGGAGCTCTCGGGGCGCTTCTCGGACGACTTCTTCCATGTGGGCGGCGACGAGCTCCAAACAGGTTGCTTCAACTTCAGCGAGTCCATCCGCGACTGGTTTGCCGAAGACAAATCGCGTACCTTCTTTGACCTCAACCAGTACTGGCTTGACCATGCGCTCCCAATCTTCAACTCGACCAAAAACACGGGGAAAAAGGACCGTCGTCTCATGATGTGGGAAGACGTCGTCCTCTCCGCCGATGCCCACGCCACCAACGTCCCCAAAGACATCATCATGCAATCCTGGAACAACGGCCTCACCAACATCGGGAAACTCACTGCCGCGGGCTACGACGTCGTCGTCTCCAGTTCGGATTTCCTGTACTTGGACTGCGGCTTCGGCGGCTATGTGACCAACGATCCGCGCTACGACGTGCAGGAGAACCCAGACCCGACGGGGGCGACGCCGTCCTTCAACTACGGCGGCATCGGCGGCTCGTGGTGCGCGCCGTACAAGACCTGGCAGCGCATCTACGACTACGACTTCACGACCAACCTGACGGACGCCCAGGCCAAACACGTCATCGGCGCTGCTGCTCCGTTGTGGTCGGAGCAGGTCGACGACACCATCATCAGCGGCAAGATGTGGCCCAGGGCTGCTGCGCTGGCGGAGTTGGTGTGGTCGGGTAACAGGGACCCCGCGACTGGGAAGAAGAGGACGACGACGTTTACGCAACGGATACTGAACTTCAGAGAGTACCTGGTTGCGAACGGCATCGCGGCGACTCCCCTGGTGCCCAAGTACTGTTTGCAGCATCCGCATGCTTGCGACTTTTACTATGATCAGGAGGCAGTGCATTAAACGCTGAATCGTGAGCGGAGSGGAGCGGAGTGATGAGTGATGAGCGTTGAAGATTGGGTATAGTCTGTTTGATGATGTTTGTATTATTATTAGATATTTATTTCCATCTCAAACGAAAGCCGACTCACCGCAAATGAAGTAGTGATCGTTGGTGATGTACGGAGTACCCTTGTGCATGCCGAAGCAACTGCACTCGCGGTCGTCTACGCATTCATAGCTTAATTGCCCTACGCACTCTACGGAGGACATTGAGAAAGTCATTATTGCATAAACCAGTAGATCAAGGGAAACCAGCTAAGTTAAGCTAGAAATAAAGTTTTCTACATTCTCCACAGCCCTTTCCGGGGCTTCCAACGGTACTAAGTGACCAGCCGCCGGGATAACAACCAGGGTAGCATGTCGAATGTTGGAACAGACCTCAGCTTCCACTCTGGACACGGGTTCGACCGCATCGTTTTCCGCCGCGATAACCATCACCGGCACTTTGATGCCCCTTGCCAACGCCGAAACATCGTCGCCCATGGCATACTCCGGCCACGCGGACCTGGCCCAAGCCGTGCCTCGCAGCATGTCCGCCACGACAGACTCCACGACCCCGGCAGGCAGGGGACTCGCCGCGAGCACGTTGCGCGCCACAAACTCTGCGCTCTGCGCGTTGTCGTAGGCGTGGGCCTGCTGGTCGCGCATCGCCGGCGACAGCACCAGCGGCGTCGGCGGCGCGCGACAAAGCAGCGCCAGGCCGCGAAGGCCACGGACGTTCCCCCGCCCGGCGACGGCCTGGGCGACTTTTGCGCCCATCGAGTGGCCGACGAGGATGAAGCAGGCCAACTCTAGGCGGCGGACGACGTGTTCAACGTCCTCTGCGAGGCGAATGATGGAGTACCCTGCCGCGTCATTCGGCCCAGTAGACCGGCCCCAGCCCCTAAAATCGATGGCGACTGTGGGTCGCTTCGTGGCGACCAGGGCGTTGAACTGCGACCAGGTAGTCGAAGAGCCGCCCCAAAAATGGAGGAAGACGATTGCCACATTGGGGGGGCTGGTTGCCAAGGCCGGGGAGGTGGGTTTCGAGAGCTGCACGTGCAGTCTCACGTCTGGGTGAAGCTCGATGAGCTCGGTCGTGGTGGTGTATGCCATTGCAGCAACGAGGTCCAAGTAGCGGATGGATGCCGTTCACCTGATTTTGCGCGTGATGAACTTCTGTGGCAGGCTCGGCGTTGCACGCCTTTATAGCATCACCAGTCTGGCACATCCAGCCGCCTTTCCGAAGGCCGGCTTCTATGGCCGGCTTTCGCACGCCGAGTCAAACTCGCCTCTCAACATAAAACGCCCGCGAGCGACTCTGGTCCGAACCTTGTCGGAACAGTGCTAGCGGTGCATCGGGTCTGCGTGGCCAAGATATCCGTGCCGTCTCGGCTCTAGGGGCGACGATGGAATCATGAATCAGTTGACCAAATCTTACAAATTCGCCAACGCTGCTCGTGCAGGAACTAGTAATACGAAGGGCCAGCGCGCCCGGTCGACAGACCAGACGCCAACACCGAACGCCCCGAAGCAGGGCCGTGCAATCATACAGACGAGCCGTAGCCACAACAGAAGACCTAGCACACAGAAGACCCCTAGCACACAGAAGACCCAACACCCCGACAAAGACACCTCAGAAGACCTAGACAACTTAAGCTTCATCACCTCAATCCCGCACATTGTACATGCATATGCGCCCGGTTTTTTCGCCGACGATCAAGGACCTCCCGTCAGCCGAGAACGACAGCTCCGTGACCAGGGCCAGGTCGTTGAACTGCTCGAAGCCGAACCGCGGCCCGCTGTCTATGGCCAGCGCATCCTTGTCCGGCCAGCACCAGACTTCCCTCCCGTCGACGACGTCGAGGATGCACAGGCAGCCCCGGGCGCCAATCCCCGCGCCGCTCGCGTGGCAGTATGCGACGTAGCGGCAGTCGGGGGAGATGCACGACGTGCAGTTGGGGATGGCAAACGTCCGCGTTGAATTGGCCGAGAGGTCCCAGACGAGCACGTATCGGCGCGGCACGGGCACGGGCACGAGGTTGTATCCCACGCCGCCGCGCGACGCAGGGACCGCCACGGGGACAAAGGTGGCCGGGATCCAGATGGACACGACCACGCTGCCGTACGTGGTGAGCTCGCAGGGGATCGCCGTCTTGATCTCCTCGTGCTGCCAGGGCCGGGCCACCCGGAAGGGCTTGTTCGGGACGAGCCGGTCGTCGTTGGTGTCCCAGGCGATGAGCAGCGTCTCCTTCTCCGGCGGCGGGTGTCCCAGCCGTGGCGGCCGCGGCCCGGCTGCGATGACGAGCAGGGGGCTGGTGCCGGACAGCGCGAGCTCGGGATACTGGGGCACGAACGGCAGGTTTGCTTGCGTGAGGTCAATCGACCGCGTCTTGGCGAAGGGCTTCTTCCCCGGCGCGGCCGTGTAGAGGTCGATGGAGTTGGCCTCGGCGCGGTACACGGCCAGGGGGCTGCAGCCCTCGCCGTACACCTCGTTTCGCCCCGCGGTCCAGCGGTCGGCGTCGCTGATGGTCTGAAGGCATTTCTTCTTGACCCAGTTCCAGACCTCGATGGCCCTGCCGAACTTGGTGGCGATGGCGATCAGGCCGGAGGCTTCGGAGAGGATGGAGTGGCTGCGGATCAGGTAGTCCCGGGAGCGGGACTGGGCCTCGGTGTAGGCGGAGAACTTAATGACGGCCTGCACGGCACCATCGTCGACGGTCCAGATCTTGATGATGTTGTTGCCGTGCTTGCTGGCCAGGATGGCCGACGTGGGCGACGTGTGCAGATAGTAGACGCCGTTGTCGTTGCGCTTGTCGTCGGACACAAGGACGCGGCCACGGCTCAGCTGCAGCATCGACGGCGCCTTCATGGACGACCGCGAGGCATGCGTCTTGGCCGGGCGCGGGCGCGGGGCCTCGGCGCTGTCGACGGTAAAGGAGTGCGACGGCGCCGTGTCGAGGTTCGAGGTGGCGGCCGACGACTGCGAGAAGCGGTCGTGGCTGGTCGACGACTTGCCGAACGAGTCCTGCGACTGCGACGACATGCGGCCGGAGCGCTTGGCCTTCTGCGGCAGCGGCGGCAGCGGCTTGTACGGCGGCGGGTAGAGGCTGTAGCTCGACAGGGAGCCCGACGACGACGAGCCCCGGGGGGGGGTCTGGCGCCGGGCGGCCTGCTGCGCGGCGGTTCCTCTCGACGAGGGCCGCCGCTGCGTGTTCTCGGGGGGGGTCGCGGCAAAGTCCTGGGGCGGCGAGCGCGGCGAGCGCGGCGAGCGCGGCGAGCCCTGCGGCATCACGGCGCTGGACGGCATCGCGGCAAGCTCCTGGGGCGGCGAGCCCGGCGGCATCATGGCACCCGACGGCGTCGCGGGCGCGGCGCTCCCCGTGTTCAACCGCCGCAGCGTGTTCCTGCGGTGCCGTCAGCAGCCAGCCCGGGTCAAGTGGCAGCGCCCGTTCAGCTGCGGATGCGCGCTCGGGGCCACTCACGCGATCTGGTCCAAGTCGTCGGATGCTGGGGGAGGGGGCTCCATGCTGGGGTTGAGGCTGGGGTTGAAGCTGGGGTTGAAGCTGGCGGGCCCGGCCTCAGCCCGTGGATCGCGCATCGCGGATCGTGGAGCGTGGAT
>LFRF01000015.1:29415-46438 GCA_001189435.1 Tolypocladium ophioglossoides CBS 100239 | reverse complement strand
TCCGACGCGCCCTTTGTCGCGATTCTGGTCGGGTCTGTCTGTCTGCCTGGTTCGTCTGCCTGGTCTGTCTGTCTGCCTGGTCTGTCTGTCTGCCCCGTCTGTCTGCCCCGTCTGTCTGCTCACTTACACGGCGTCGCGTCGGTGCCCTCGCAACCCCCCAACCGCAATGGGGCCAGTCTTGGCCTGCTCGCCGCTCTTCGCCCTCGCATCCGCAATCCCGCATTCCCTCCGCCGTTCCTCTGCGTCCCTTGGTGCAATCATCAGGTCAGGCAGAGGAAAAATCCTTTCTGTTGGGAAATTTGTTGAGCCAACCCCCAGTCGGTCCCCCAGTGGGGCCGTGGGGCCGTGGGGCCGCCCTTCCCCACGTGCGTTCCCACTTCCGACGCGCCTCCCAAGCTCTGGTTGGCCCAAGCGCCCGGATCGCTTCCCTGCCGCAGAGCCGCCGCTGAATCAAGAGGCAACCAGTCAGGGGAAGCCACCGGATTCCTGTGCAAAAGCATGTGACAGCCGTGCGTCAACCTCCTCCAAGTGTGGAGCACATTTGAGTGATTGGTGAGCCCGTTCAGTGTACTTGTCAACCAAGTTGCATGTCTCATTGTACGAGTTCCGATTCCGAGACTATGGCCGTACAAGGTAGTCCGTACTTCCTCCATCACTGCCTCAGCTCGTGCATCTTGCCACCTACCCTAGACATGCAGCGTCGTACTGGTGCCTCAAATAGAAGCGCCAGAAGCCCAATTGCAATCCAACTCGTTCATATTCATCATTGACATATACCTCTGTCCGACTGTCATCTCAATGCGAGCCCAATTGCACCCTTCCGTCCAGCCAGCTCAACGACATCCCTGAAACTTGATGACAAGCACGAGTGAACCACTTACACGCGTCCACAGGACTGCATATGAAAGAAACCTTGCATAAACTTCCATCTCGTGCTTCATGCCTTTACTATGAAACAATTCCTACAGATTTGCTTGCACCCACCTTCGTCCCATCGCCTCATMATCATCAATAACCCCCAGCTACAGGATACCCATAACCAACGCCATCAGTGCAATGCTCCCAAGAAACGCCCACTCAGACACTGCCCCTCACCACGGCACCAGCTTCCCGTCGCTCTCAATCACCTGCCGCAGCCGCTGGGGCATGAAGTCGACCCAGATGTTGATGCGCTCCTGGTCCAGCAGGCCCGCCCACCCCTCGCGCGCCGCCTGCCGGAGCGTCTCGTCGTCCCAGTCCCGCAGCGGCTCCTCCCGCTGCCACTGCTTGTGCGGCGGCCACAGCGAGTCGAGCGGACTCAGGTCCGGGCTGTCGCCGCAGTTGAAAAAGTGCCGCAGCCCGGCCGCCTCCTTCCACTGCTGCACCGCGTTGACCTTGCTCAGCCCGCCGTGCGCAAACGCCTCGCCGTCCTCCTCGAGCACAAACGTCGGCGCCGCCGCCCGGCCCCCCTCGCCGGCCTGCTGCAGCCACGGCCTCACCGTCTTCTCGAGCACCTTGTCGTGGTAGTCGGCCATGCTCATGGTGCCGGAGCAGTTGGGGCTCGTCGACTCCTCGTAGAAGACCAGGTCGCTCTTGAAGCCGTACCCGGCGGCCACCCACGCGTGCAGCCGCCTCACGTCCCGCGGCCAGTTCGCCTCGGGCAGCTGGCCGCACCCCGGGCAGAACCTCTCCCCCGGCCGCGGCAGCAGGCGCACCTTGCCGTCTAGGCCGAAGCCAAAGTGTAGCTCGATGCTGAACCGCACGAGCCGCCAGTCGTGCGCCTGGGGGTACGTCTCGAGCATGCGCCTCGCGTACTCGACGCGCTTCTCCCGGCACTTGCTGTGCACGAGGCAGCGCCCGCAGCCCAGGCACCGTCGGTATCCCAGCGTGCCCATGGTGCGGTGCAGCGTCCGCGGGTTGCACGCAATCTCGACGCCCGCCGTGAAGGCCAGCCCGGCCCAGTTCAGGCCGACGTCCTCGTACTGCTCGTCCCACAGCACGCTCTCCATCTTCTGCTGGTCGGCCTCGCTGACCTTGGCCGGCCGGCCCCGCGTCTCCTCCCACTCCGGGTCGTTGCGCTTGGACGCCGGCAGGCTCAGCGCCGCGTATCCCTGCGACCGCGACAGGTCGAAGTGCCGGAAGATGGCCGACTTGTTGACGGGCAGGCCTTGCGACTCGAGGTACGAGATGGTGCCCCGGACCATGGCCTTTTTCGGCGTGTCGCCGTGTTTGTAGCCGGCGGGGGGCATGCTGGGCCGATCGGCCGCCGGAGAGCAGCAGCAGCAGCTACGCGTGAGGTGAGTCGTGGACAGAAGAAGTGTGTGGGTGTTTTTGTCTGGCTTCAAGTGGACAGACAGGCTGGTGGTGCGTCGTCGGATGAGACGGCGTCTCGCAGCATCACGTGATGCCGTCTGTCACATCTCACGGCCCCAACTCGAGGCACGGAGTAATACAAGTACACCAACAATTAATTACCCGCGCATTGTCGCACGAGGCAATTGCTTGGTTGCAGCTGAATGTGTGTACATTCGTAATATGTATACCGGTTGCTCGAAGCTCCAGCCAGTCGCCGTGAGCTGAGCATCAGGGCATCGGACCAAGCTTCTCGAATCCAACGGCTTGTCCGACCCTGGCCCGTTCAATGGCACGAAATTAGAAAATAAACAAATGTCTCCCGGCCGTCGACAGCCGAGCGTGTCCGAATACAAGACAGATCCAACAAGGCAACCCGACAAGTCGCCTCGAGCCCGTATAAACAATCTTTCCCCACCAGTCAACCACCGCTGTTCCTCTGGAACAGAACTGTCGAGACAACGCCAAGCACAGTCGACCACACATGCCCCCGTCTATACCTTGATATACATTACCGCTGTAAATCAGACCGAGAATTATCGCGTCATTAATTGTGGAAAAAAGTATCCCCAAGATCCTGGCTGAAGAATTGTCCCTCTTCTTAGGCCTTGCCAGCCTCGCGGACGGACCGCATGAAGCGGTCTTCTGCCCCAATCTCCCCGACGGTTCGCGTCGACGACCTGGCAGTTTCGGATCTCGACAGCACCGCCTTGACCTCGTCTGCCGTCTTGCTGCCGAGGAGCGCCATCTCGCGGGACAAGAGCACGGTTACCGCGGCGCGGACCAGCAGGGCATCGCCCTCAAACACGTACACGTCCCACAGCCTGGCCGCTTCGTCGATGGCCAGGTACGAAGTGAACATGCTCGTGAATAGATCGCCGAGGTACAGCTCCGGATCCACGTCTTGGACGGTTTTCGTGAGGTGCTCGTAGAGGGCGCTCGACTTGTGGCTGAGCGTTTGCATGACGAGATTGTACGCCGAGGCTTGTGCGCCCAGGTCGGATGTGTAGAAGGACAAGGGCAGCGCCCGGTTGAGGACGTTGGCGAGAGCGACGAATGCCGTCTCCGGGTTCGGGAGGTTCAACAGGAGCAACGCTGCAATGGTCTAGAGGCACGGGTCAGTGGGCCTGCGCAAGGCAACTGCAGGAGCTGGTCAAGACTCACATTGCACCCAGGCGCGTAGCCAATGTCGTCTCTGTACATGGCGTACGCACTCAGGACGTCCACCAAGGCCTGATGCAGAGGCCCGCCCACTTCGAAGATGCGCAGCTCCCTCCACGTCCTCTCGCCCGCATCCTTGCGAATCTGCTCGAACCACATGGACCTCTTGACATCCTCCACATCGCCCCTGTCCATCTTCACTCGGGCCTCGAGATCGTGGGCACGCGACAGGGCCGTGTGGAAGGACGCTTCCGAGAGCCCCAGTTCGTTGCCAACGGCCCGCGTCCAAACGGCGCCCCGGCTGCGCGGGGCGATGCCTCTCCACCACATGTCCCGGGTCCGCCGCTCCCGGATGGCGTCGTTCCACCGAGGGATGATGTCGTTTTCCCACATGTGCATCATGTTGCCTGCATTGCTGTCCCTCGACTCGGTGTTGACTCTGCGGGCGGCCTCGCGCCGCTCGTCGGCCTTGGCGCTGGCAGCCATCATCTTTTGGTACTCCCGCACGTGTTTCTTCTCCTCGGCGGGATCCTTCGGGGGTAGCCAGGAGGGTCGGGTGCGGCTGAGGACCGCCTCCTTCTCCTTGGAGATGGGCAGAGGATCAACCATGATGTTGGTCCGCCGGAGGGGAGGGAGCTCGGGCGTCGAGGACTTGACCCTCTCCCTCTTGTCGTACATGTGATCGACCGACGTCTGGCTCGAGTTCCACGTGTTGGGGCGGCCAGAGGCAGAGGGCCGCCGGGCGTATTGCACCTCCAGTTGGTCGGCATGCTCTTCCAGCTTCTCCGTCAGGGCCTTGGCCTCTGCGCTCAGGTCGGCCAGGGCGGCGTTCCAACTCTGAGCCCTGTTTTTCAGTGGACTCGGAGGCGGCCTGTCGGACGCATCCGATTTCCACGACGGGGAGCGTAGCGATCCTTGGGCCTGCGCTACAGGGGGCGTTCCGTTTCCGATGCTGCGCACACGCTCCTTGGGGGCGCGGTCGCGGTCGCGGTCGCGGTCGGGAGAGGGCGAAAGGGACGGTGCACGGCTCGGGGGACGATCGTGGGCCGGGCGGGGTGATATGGGCACGTTGTCCAGGACAATGCCCTCGGGGATGTCATCGCCATCGTCTTCGTCGCATTCGTGCTCGAGCTCCTCGAGCGTCTTGCGGTAGTCGCGACTCGCCTGCCAGCTGCCGCGCCTGGGCTTGGGAGGGAGGTTCGGGTCTCTGGGGTTCAGCGACAGGCCCGGGCTCGTGCTGCGGTGGCGGCGCGAGGCGGGCAGCGAGGCGGTCGAGTGCGCCTTTGGCAGGGACAGCGGGCGCGGGTTGGTCAGGACGGTCAGGCTGGTGCTCCTCGGGTTGGATGCGCAGAGGCTGCCGTGCAGGTTGGGGAACGACCGGCGCGGCCTGGGGGTTCGTTTGGCGGCGGCGAGGCTTCTGCTCGGCGCGGCGGTCGGGACGGGGCCGGGCCGCACGGCGACGTGCGAAGGGCTCTTGAGGGTGACGTTGTCGTCGTCGAGGCCAATGTCCTCGAAGTGGCTGACGTCGGCGAGGACGCTGCCGTCGTCGCTGTTGAGAGACTGGAAGGAGGACGACTTGGAGCTCTTGGACGTGGTCATGCCTGGAGGCGAGCCCGGGCTGGACAGAACGGCGGGGCCAGTGATAGCAATGCCTTGCTCGCGAACCATGGCTGGTGCTGCTGATGCCGCTGCTGCATTGCAGTCAGTGCCTTGCAGAGCCTAGCTGAGCGCCACGCCTTGCTGCTGCAGGGGCGCTGGGGTCGCGGTCGCGGCCGAGAACGAGAGGCCGGCGACGGGGCGTATGTACAGAATACGAAGGATGAAGCGGCTTATACGAATCGCCGCGAGATTGACGAGATGGCCGAGATGGCCGAGACGTGGTCACAGTGGCGCGCGGGGGGCGTTTGACGCTCCAACGGCTGGAGGAGGGCCGATGGAGGCTGCAACGGCTAACGATTGAATGGCCCTGTTGATGATGGCGGCGCGCGGCAGGGTAAAGAGAAACGAGCGGCGTCGGCGACAAAAAGGAAAAAAACGCAGAGGACAAAAGGGCTGTCGAGGTCGAAACGAGGGATGCTGCTGATGGACGCGGGAGCGAGCGAAAGGAGAGGGTGCGAGAAAAGCAGGGCACGAGGATGCGCCGTGGTGGTGATGACGGGACAGGAGGAGGAGCGGAGGCGCGCGCCAAATCCGGGCCAGGCGACCAGTGGAAACAGGCTTTGGGGCGCCAGGGCCGCCGCAGGTACCTCGCTGCGGCGATTTCGCGCAGCGCGTGACTTGCGGCGGAGTTTTGGGGCCTGGTCCGCCTCCCGCCCGTCCCGGGGCCCGCTCATAATAGGAGATGCACCTTGCCCGCTCGGGACTGGGCTGTGGCCATGGCCTGTGATGCTGCATGACAGTCCTTTGTATTCAGCTGTATCTCCCTCTATACCGCCGCCATCTCTATGGTATCATTGCAGAGTCCTCGCATCATCAACCCGTCTATCCCCCGCCACGGCCGTTTCACATCCTCTCGCGCCTCCGAGGGGCCGCGCGGATGATGTCGTCTACCCTGAGGAGAAGCTGCCCAGCTGTTAGTCGCCGCTGAAACGACATGCACGCGGCATCGGGGACGGGGCGCATCGCTCACCTCGGCCGCTTCGCTAGCGGATGAAACCACCGCCCTCTTCAGCTTGTAGCTCTCAATGACGCCAAGCTTTCGCATGTCCGCGATGCCTCCGCCGGGCGTCGTCAGGTCGAGTCCGGACGTCGTCCGGCCTTCGTAAATGGCCGTTCGGAGCCGTGTGACAAGGTCGCCAGAGTCCAGGCCGGCGTTGTCGGCGAGGATGGTCGGCAGTTGCCGCAGGGCCACGCTAAAACTCGACACTGCCAGCTGCTTCTTGCCCTCGATCCGCGTAGCCGCGCCCTCCACTGCCTCGGCCATGACCATCTCCGCACAGCCGCCGCCCAGCGTTGTCCTCGGCTCGATGACCGTCTGCGACAGCACGGCCAGCGCATCGTGCAAGCTCCGCTCCGCCTCGTCCAACAGCTGCTCCGTCGCACCTCGCAGCACGATCGTGCACGCCTCTCCCGCCGACACGCCCGAGAACTTGATCAGCGTGTCCTCGCCGATCATGACCTCCTCGATCGTGTCGCATTGGCCTAGCTTCACCTGCTCGGGGTGGTCGAACGTAGAGGCAATCTCGCCGCCAGTCACCAGGGCCAGCCGCTCGATGCCGTCGAAATCGGCATGCTCAATCGACATGATGCCGGCGTCGGTAAACAGCTGCTCTGGCCAGTTGTAGATGAGCTGGCGGTTGATGAAGCAGTTGATGCCGTGCGCCTTGATCTTGTCCACCTTGGCCTTCATCTTCTCCTTCTCCGCCTTTTCTAGCTCCGCGAGCTTGCTCGTCGAGCCGACCTTGACACGGGCTCCAAAGATCTTGACCTTGTCCGTGTCCATCGACGTGTTCGCCACCAGGATCTTGGCCTTGTCCAGCCGCTTCGGCTGGTTCACGCCAATCTTCTTGTCCAGGATGAAGCCCTCGTCGAGGTACGACTCGCTGAGCTTTCCGCCGGCCTTCTTGATGATCTGAATGTGGCTGAGGTCCGACGACTTCTTCAGTCGGAGCACGGCGTCGCACGCGAGCTGGGCAAAGTGATCGCGGTCCTGGGCCAGGACCTTGGAGCTGAGGGTGGTGCGGGCAATGGCCAACAAGTCGTTTCGGAAGGCCTCAGGGCTCTTGCTGTGATCCACCGCAGACTCCGTGAGAGCCTTGAGCGCAGCCTGGCTGGCTATTCTGTAGCCCTCGATGATGGTTTGCGGGTGGATCTTTTTGTCGACAAGCTTCTCGGCCTCTCTCAAGAGCTCGGCGGCTAGCACGGCCACCGACGTCGTGCCGTCGCCAACCTCGTCGTCCTGTACTTTCGAGATGTTGACCAACACCTTGGCGGCCGCGTTGTCGAGGGCAATGGACTTGAGGATCGTAGCACCGTCGTTTGTGACCATGATCTCGCCGGTGGACCTGCAAGTCGCTGTGTGTCAGGAGGAGCCCGGACCGGAGAGAGGGGCGAGGGCGACTCACGCCGACTGGAGAATCTTGTCCATGCCCTTGGGACCCAGAGTGCTCTTTACCAAGTCGCCGACGGCGATGGCACCGACAAAGGCCGCGAGACGCGCATTCTCGCCCTTTTCCTCGGTGGTGCCCTCTTCGAAAATCTGCGTCGGTTGGAAAGACTGCGGAGCATCGTTGGGTTAGCCACCGAGCCGAACTCGCCCCAGGGCACGCAGCATCGCAAGAGAACCACATACCATGGTGGGCTGTTCAAAGGCCGGGGAGCAGTGCGATCGAGACCTGAGGATTTGGTCGCTGTGCTGGGTTGGCTCTCAAACTCAAGGCTGCCGTTTTTCCAAAGAGCTGTCTCGACCCCAGGTTCGTCCTCGGACGTGACCCCAGCACGCTGGGGAGCTGCAAAATCGACAACCCCACCAGTGCCAACGCCCACGTGACTTACCCCTCGGCCAGGAAAATCTCCTCCGCCGCACTGAACAACACCAAGTTTGTGCTGCCGTGGAGATGAGTGAGGCTGCTCACCCTCTGGAGTGACTTTTGTCCTAATCCGATGCTAGCGTCAGGCCAGGCCCGTAGAGAAGGTACTCGTAAAAGATGAAGCGGAATAAAGCCGGACCTCCTGCGTCGATTGTGTCCGCCATCTGCCGGGAAGGGAGGATTCACGCTGTGCCTCGATGTAGTTACGAATCACAGCGAGAGGCCGATCTACCTGCTGCCAATTAAACCACAAATGCGATGCTCCCGCGGCGAGCGCTCGGGGACCAACCCGGGCCACAAAGTCCATGACCGGCCCGAGCCAAACATACAGGAGATCAGAGGCTTCGAGCGACAAAGGAGTTAATATAGGTTTAGCTGCATGAGCCAATCACGCAGGATACACCTATTGGGTGTCAAAGAGGGCTTTGCGGTATACGCAAGCTCAAGCCGTTTGCCAAGGGGATCATCACCAACCGTTGGTTCGACGAGGCTCGTATATCCTGTAAACATATCGAACTGGTTGAGAGGAAGAAGGTTAACTACTCGACAATAGCCCACGCAAGGCCGAGGTGGCCACCTGCAACAACACTTGGGTTCGTCAGCCTCGTCAGCCTCGCAGGAACCAGTGTCCCGTACACGACAGTCATTGTTTATTCCCGCTGCCTCTCGTCTGCCTACATTGCCTCACGCAACTATCCTCCCCTCACGCCTCCCCACCCCCTCGCTCTCAAACACCAACGGCCCGCCCCCTGGCCCGCTCGCATCCAAGCTCACCGTCACGCCCTTCCTCTCGCTCACCACGCGCACCGTCTCCCCCAGGTTCCGCCAGTCCACCTCGCACGCCTGCGTCGCCTGCTCGCCGCCCGCGCCCGCCAGAATCTCCCTGATGTCGACAGACGGGTACGGTAGCCAGCCCTCGCGCTGCGGAATCAGGATCAGCGGCATCTCCGCCTCGGCCTCGGGCGTCGACGACGTGATGCCCGATGCGCACGAGGACGCGGACGACCCGGGGATGACAAAGTGGCCCTTTCGGCGGCCGCCGAGGAGCCATGTGTCCGCTGGCGCGGTGATTTCGTAGCTAAACTCCTGCTCATCGCGCTGCGGCGTGTCCGTGTCCCAAGCCCGTGTCCACCGGAGACGCAGCGTCGCCGCCAGCATCTGGTTCACGCACACGGTTGGAGTTATGCCGCTGGAGTCGTCTAGCGGGCTTGGGAGAGGAGAATGCAAGCGCATGTCTGCCGTGTGCACCACTGAGAGTGCGGGAATCTCGACGGGAATGAGGATTGAGCATGGCTCGGCCACCGAGCAAGTCGGGATGGCTATCCGGCTGTGGCTCTTTTGCCAAGAATCGAGGTACTCTGACAGCTTGGTCGCAGCATCGTCGTCAGACCCCGGAACAGCTCCCAGCCCATGGAACAGCCGCACCCATGGAACGCCTTCCAGGAACGCGGTCGTCATTTCTCCCAGCAATACTGCTCGCTCGAGGTCCCGCACCTGCAGCCCCTTCCTCACCTCGCTCAAGACGTGTCCCTCAACCAGCGTAGAGTACTGCTGCAATGGCGTCTCTCCCAAGCCCTCCTTGACAGACGCCGTCATCAGCTCCTCAACCTCGGTTTGCAGGACGGTGTAGTGCAGCTTCAGGTACATTGTCTTTCCTGCTCGCTTCCCGGCCTTGGACCCGGCCTTTCTCTTCACTTTGTACAGCAAACCCGCGGGCTGCTTCGGGAAGACGGTAATTGGGTTTGTGGGCGGCACGCCAAAGGACGACTCGAAGAGGTCAGACTCGAGCAGCTCGCTCTTGTACAAGCGCAGTGGACTCGAGCTTGCCGTAGACACATTGAACCGTGAGAACAGGGCCTGGTGTTTGAAGACGTCCTGGACGTTGACGCCGAGAGCCAGTGACACGGGCACGGTCAACGATTTGGCAAGGCAAAATGTCTCATCTGACTCTGTCACGTACGTGACCTCGAGCTTGGCCAACACATCTGCGAGATCCTGCTCGATAGAGTACGGAAAGCGCAACGTCACGCTTGTTTCCTCGGCCATGGAGCCAAAGAAGAAGGCCCCAGACTCGGGCGGTTTAGAAAACTCCATGGATGAATCCACAAACCTTGCCTCAGTCGTCAGCAGTCGGAGACCACCCGTGGCAGGCCTCACGCGGACCTCGCAGCTCTTCAAGGCATTCCATCCCGTAAAGAGCTCCAGGTCCAACGAGTTGTTCTTGTCCAGGCAAATATGCTTCGTCGCGCTCACGCGGACATCAAGCGCGCCGGTACGCTGGAACAGTGTGACGTTCGCGTCCTTGAACATGTCCGTCGTCCTTGATGCAGGGTGATTCACATCCCGCTCATAGCGGAGGAACAGGTTGCTCGATAGCAGCCCGAGGTGGCTGATTCTGTATTTCCCGGGAATAACAGACTGGCGCTCGTTAGTTGTGCTCATGCTTAGAAACACCAGGGCCACTTACATTGCAATCCATTACAATGCTGTTCTTTCCCGGAGCCAGCACAAGCTGCCCCTTTTTCTCAAACACCAGGTCTCTGCACGGCCCTCCATCGGTGCATGTTATTTTTATCTTGGCGGTATCGAGCGTGATCTCCTCCGGCAGCAAGCTGTGCAGCGTAATAGTCAGAGAGCAGGTATCACGCCTGTCGTGGTATCGAGGCGCTCCGGCCAGCTGAATGTTTGTGAAAAAGTTTGCTAGCGGGACCTTGACTTCCGTTGCAAGCGTCTTTGCGAGGCTAAAGAGCTTCCCAACGACTCCCTTCAGCGGCGACATGTCCGGAACTGCCGTCTGCCGGCTTCTCAAGAGCAGTGCCGACTTCTCCTGCAATCGCTCTCTCTCGGCCGCACACGCTTTTGTGAGTAGCATGAGAGCCACATGAACGTAGTCGCCCTTGGACTGCAGCTCGCTCAGGCACTGCGAGTACATGATCAGCATCGATAGCTCCAACAAGCTCCAGCCGCTTTCGCCAAAGAACTGCGTTGCCTGGGAGAAGTAGGTCCCCGCGACCCCGTACTCTTTCATATGGACTTTGAGAATGGCCAGGTCCGCTAGACAAGTACGGGCAGCGTGGTCATGGTTCGCCACTGCGTAGTGCTGCAAGGCCTTGTCGGTCAGAATCTCATAGAGTCGATAGAAATCGTCGGAATTGTCCGTCGCGGCGCGTAGAATTTGGCTCTCGACACCAGCCGTGGACGGAGCGGCAACTCGCGGAGCGGATTTCATGGCTGCGGAGGCGGGAGCGTCGTCGAGGCTGACCTCGTCCATGTCATCAACACCGGGCTCGCCAACTATCGGAACCTCATCCCAGCCGTTGGACCATCCACGTTTCTTCCCCAAGCCATCCAGGATGCTTCTTGACAACAGATAAAGCTCGGCACGCCGTGCAGACAGTTCCTCCAGCCCAGCTTTCAGGAACTTGGACTTTTGCGCTTCCGTGTCGGAGACGCTGGCTCGTCGGCCAGGTCCTGGAAAGACCCCGGGGCTCGGCGGGGGCCGTGGCGAGGGCTGTGCGTGAAGGGAGGAGCTTCGAGCCGGGTGCATCATGGTCTTCGGCTCTGGTATTGACGACTTGGGTTCCTGCCCGTCTCCGGGCGTGATGGTGGTGGGCGGAATTGGAAGCGCGCTGGTCGATGTCTGCGCCAAGATCTGCTGCGCAACGGAAAATGCAAACGAAGACACGAGGTTGTCCACCGTCTCCGACAACACGGGGTCCAGATTCCTGGAACCTTGTTTCGTTTTATCCGAGCCTACATCAGCCGTCACTGCTGACACCACGTCCTGGCGCATGACCTGCGATATGGAGGGGATGAACTCCAATGTCCGTTTGCATATCTCGGCCAACATGCTCAGGTTCTCGGGCTCGTCGGCGTGGCTAGAAGGGGGCGCTAGTGGAGCAACCCCGTGCAAGATGGCGTCTTGCTGATCCTTCAGCTTCGCCATCAGCTCCTCGCGCGTGGACCAGGCGTTGCCCAATCTCAGCAGCAGAGATATCTGCCGAGCAAAGATGTAGCACCGAAAGTCAAACACCGACACCTTGTTGGCCAAAATCATGTCGCGGTACGCCTTCTTGGTTGAACTAATCTTGATGTCGTCGGACTGGTCCTTGGTAGATGCCTTGGATTGCAAGTCTTCGGCCTCGCCGTCGCCGTCTTCGCCGGATGCCTCCGCCAGCGCCCTTGCGGCGACCTTTTTGAGCTCCTCTGTATAGCTGAGCATTGCGCCCCCGTGGCTCTCGGGCGACCTAGTCGTAGCCTGCTCATGGGTCACAGAGTCCAACCCTACGTTGAGTTCGTCATAGCCAACCAAGGCGTCTTCTACCAGGCCCACACTCTCGAACCCCCTTGCGAGGCCCTCCTTGAGGATGAAGAAAGTGCAAAAGTTCCAACCTGGCAAGCTGCGCTGGCCGTCCTTTTCCTTGATGTCCTCCTCGTACTGGGTCACTCTCTGGTCGAACGAGCTGAGGATTAGACTCTTGAGCTTTCCCACCAGGTCGCTCCACGCGTTTTCGGCATCCTGGTCCGACTCTGAGTAGCCCGAAGGCACGGCGGGGACGACTCGGGGCAGCATGTCGTACGGCACATCGTTTATGCCGATCCGGATCTGCGCAACGCGGTCTGGGGCGCCCTTGGTCGACGAGTTGAAGTCGGAGCGAAACTTTTCCATCAACGGCGTCGACCCAGTGCGCCATCGGGACGAGCCCTTGTCCGGAGTGCCGCTGTCAGTCTTGCTGCTTCCGCTCCTGGGCTGCGTCGCCGCGACGGTGTTGGGAATGACGACGTGTACAACCACCCACTCAAACGCATCGTGCTTCTCCTGGTTGCTGCCCTTTCTGGACCTCGACGACGGCGGCGTGTGCGTTTTTATCCACTCGCGCACCTCGGAGCGGACGGTGCTCTTGTATGAATCGTTGTCATCGCATCGGACGAGCAGGACCTTGAGGTACGACGTGCGACGCAACCCGGGGATCTGGTGACGCCGCTGACTGCCTGCGGCTTTCGAGGGGACAGACTGCGTGTCGACGGCCTCGGTCGAGCCGGCGTGGCCGCCAACCTGTTGCGTTTGGAACCCATCGTCGCGCGACGTGCTCGACGTGCGCTCGAATTCGCGCAGCGTCGGCGCAGGCGGTGCAGCCGCGCCCGGGACCAGCTCGACGTGTATGGTGTCGATGGATCGCAGCGGACCGGCGTGGGACTGCCAATGAAGGTTGCGAAGCGGCAGGCGAGGGACTAGCCCTGTGGAGAGCAAGTTGTAGACATTGTGAGGATCGAAGTACTCGACGGTCACCTTGGACGTCGAAGACTGCTGTTCCATGGCAAACACCGAGCCGCCGCCATTGGCATCGCTGCGCTGTCGAGGAGGTGAGGTGCCGTCGCGGTTAGCAGCGCGCACGGAGCCGCTATTCGCCGCCACAAGCAGCCGCTGTGGCGCAGCTCAGGCTGAGCAGAATACGAATGTCTGCCTGTACCAAGTACTTCGTACATGTCCGTCTTAAGCCAAGCAGACTCAAGAGATTAGGGCCCAAATATGAAGTAAATATTATATAATTATACATCTAATACCCCGTAGGTATCTAAATCTATACCAAGGGCTGCATGCATGCACCGCTTGCAACCCCCGTCGGGCGGACGTGCTGCGCGTTGCTGCCCGGCGTTGCAGTGCATGCCGCAAACGAGCCTGACGATGGCTACTCCGTATATCGGCACGGAAACTGCTGCGGGTTTTATGGGTAAATTGATCAAGTACGGCCATGGGGGGTGCGTGTTTGGTATAAACAACCGGTCAGTGCGTGTAGCTCGTGGGTTGCAATCTCCAACATACAAAGCACAAAGTACGTGGACAAAGCACTGTACTCTCACAAAGCGCAGCCGGGCGGCGCATTATTAAAACCTCCGACGCAAACATCCAAACTCATGCAACCCCGGCCCCCTTTCGCGGACCCTGCAGACGCCGCCCGCCGCACCGGGACACATCACCGGCATCACACCCCAATCCGTCCGTTCTAGTCTCATCGCCTGGCGGGCAGCGGGGGTTTGTGCGACGTCGGTGAGATGTGGGAGGATCCGGGCCGCTTCGCATATGACGCACGCTGCTGGAGGGGATTCGCTCAGCAGCCGACTCTACGAGTAGTCCGGCGAGGGACGGGTTTGTAGTTGGGCTGCCATGTCATATCGACGGGCGTTGTTACAGCACCTGCTGCACTGTTGTCTGGACAAGCCATCGTGAATACGGATACGTAGAGGCGATGGAGGGAGGTGGCGGACGAATCCCATCAGACTACAAATTGCCCCAGTGACCGTATCACCTATGCAGATGTATATATGGAAATGAGTCTGGTGGCGCCGGCTTGCGGGTCTCTCTGTGCATCCGTACATCCACTCCAGCCAACGTCTACATGTAGAAACTAAAGGGCCCTCATCGCTCCCACCAGTCCCTACTCATCGCCGTGCATTACGTATTAAATAGCCCACTTTCAGGCAGTAACTGGGGTTGTTGAGACTGGGCCCCCACCTTTGCGAGACTGTCGGTCGCAGACTGGTCTGGCTAGTAAGTTAAGAATATATTAAATGAGGCATTTTCCCTCTCCAACTCTTTAGGTATTTTGACGGAGGAGAAYACACACACCGAAAGGACACCGCGCGGGCAAACTCGTTCTTGTACTCAAGTCTCGCGGGTGTTAGTTCATACAATAGATAGGGGTTTACACTTACTTTAGACCGTCTTATCATAAGGCTATAGATACGCTAGCATAGTCCTTTACCTCGTGACGAGCGTGGTTCCTTTACTTCATATTCACTCACTCAGTGACCGGGTGGTCTCACTTACTTACACTCACTTTCACTCATTAGGTAACGCGATTGACGTCGGGGAAACTGCCCGTAGGCGTGTTCTTTGTCAAGGCGTGCCCCTTCCTCTAAGAGGTTGGGGGTCTGTAGTCCCTTTATGTACATGCAGGCTGTCATAGCCCCTGAGCTCATCTCCCCTGTTAACGGGGCCTTCCTGTCTTCCCCGCGTATATTAGTCTATATGTGTTTTATATAAGGTAGTTTCCCTCTCCTTCCTTTAAACCTTTAAGTATATTATTAGTTTAGAATATATTATATACAAGGCATTTCCCATCTCCTTTAACTCTTTATATATATTAGTCTATATTTTTTTTACATGAGGTAGTTTCACTCTCCCTCCTTTAACTATTTAAGTATATTAGTTTAGAATATATTGTATATGAGGTATTTTCTCTCTCCTTAACTCTTAAATTATATTAGTCTATAATATATTATATGAGGTATTTTCCCCCTCTATAAGATTCAGTCTTTAAAAAAAGTGGATAGATAGAACTTAATGCTAAGCCATTATACTCCTTTATCTTTGATACTCGGCCGGAGGTACTAGTACCTTTATACTCTAGAAGTATAAAACCCTAGCTAAACCCCCCTATATCTATATAATAATTATAGTATCTTAAAGCTTTATTTACTTACGTTTTCTATATAAAATGAAATACGGACTCGCTCTTCCCCTTTTTACCTTTTATTCTACCGTATGGGCTGAAATATTTTCCGGCGCAAGTATAATCTTTTATATAATCTCTTAAATACCTAATTTATTATACTACTATTCCGAGGGGAATAATTTTAGGGTATAGATAAAGATACTAATACTTTTATTTACTATATAGGAATGCTATGAAAATGAACAAAAATGTGAATTCCTATACAGAAAATGGGCACCACAGACAAGTAGCTTTAATACTACGATGATGATTGAAGACTGCAATATAGAGTTATTTGACGTAAGTAACCTTTATAACTACTCTCCTTCCCTTATATACCTAATCCTAAAATAATAATAAAAAACTCGAACTTCCTAATACAAGTACTAACGATAATGAAAATAGTGCGCTCCTGGGGGTTTTTGTTACTATAATGATGAATGTGGAGAAGTTATCTGAACTATACATAACGACTAGTTTGACGGGAAGCCGGACATAACACACGACAGCGGATATGCTCAGGGTCCTAGACAGTCACTGTGTACTTAAGGGACGTAGGTCCTCATTTTCTAGATTAGAGAGGCACGTCTTAACAGAATTAACGTGCCTACGGGCACCTTTCCCCGCTAATTGCGTTAACTAATGAATATAAGTGAGTGAGACCACCCGGTTAACCTGTGAGTGAAGATGAAGTGAGTAAACCACGCTCGTCCAGAGACAACGGACTACGCTAGTAGTTCCTTTGTCTAGTAATCAGATGGTCTAAGTGAGTGCAACCGCTCCCTTAATGAGTAAGTGATTGACGCCACGGGTCTAGGAAGTAATATTGATATATTAGCGAGTCTGTGGCGAGAAGCTTGACACGACATAGAGTCCTTGTTCTATTCCTACTTGACTGCTTCCACGAGCATCATCACTGTAATGCTCGTCGTACTTCGTATGTGATTACTGCATTACAGCCTCGTCTACTAGCATCTCCACGCTCGACAAGGGTTTGTCTATGCATCCATGCATCCATTCTAGCTATCGTCTACATGTAGAGACTAAAGGGCAGCCATCGCTCTTACAAGTCTCTGCTCATCACTATGCATAACGCAATAAATAGCACATTTTCAGGCGGTAACTAGAGCTGTTAAGACTAGGCCCTCATCTTTGCGAGACTATTTGGGCGGGGAAGACAGGAAGACCTCGTCAGTGATAGGGAAATAAGCTCAGGGGCAGCGGCGGCCCGTGTACATAAAGGACTGAAGACCCCGACCTCTTAGAGGAAGGAGCACGCGCCTTAACAAGAGCAACACGCCTACGGGCAGTTTCCCCGACGTCAATCGCGTTACCTAATGAGTGAAAGTGAGTATAAGTGAGTGAGACTACCCGGTTACCTAGTGAGTGAACATAAAGTAAAGGAACCACGCTCGTTACAAGGTAAAGGACTACGGTAGCGTGTCCGCTGCCCTATGATTAGATGGTCTAAAGTAAGTGTAACCCCCATTAGTTGTGTGAACTAAT
>LFRF01000015.1:0-28294 GCA_001189435.1 Tolypocladium ophioglossoides CBS 100239 | reverse complement strand
CATCCGTGGCTGCTAGACTAGATAGACTCATATTCTTTATTAGCCTTAGCAATCAAGTTCTTAGTTCTCCTCCTATTTTTAAGATCAGCCCTCTTGCCTCTGCTCACTTCTTGTCGCTTCGAATTAATATGTGAAAGTATTGTTAGTCTTCTTGGGCAGACCCTGCCTCTTACACGACGTGTAGTTGCACTCGGCCTGGTATGTATTTTGACGGGGAAGACATACACACCCCACGTTAGGGGTTGTGCAAGGGGCCCGGAGGTGCATGCATGTACATAAGGAACGCTTTCCCCCAGTCTTTGGACTTGGTGAGGAACGATTTGTAGAATTAATATACCTACTTTGACGGAMGAGAACGCAYACACCGAAAGGACACTGCGTGGGGCAACTGGAATGACTGTACTCAACTCTCTCTGTCGTCAACACTCACATAACGGGGTATTGTACTCACTTAGACCATCTGACCGCGGGTTAGGAAGACTCTCTATGTAGTTCTTCGTCTCATGACGAGCGTAGTTCACTCACTTCATCTTCACTCACGGGGTTGACCGGGCGGTCTCACTCACWTATACTCATTAGTTGACGCAATTAGCGGAAAGGTACCCGTAGGCATGTTGATTCTGTCAAGGCGTGCCTCTCTCATTTAGAAAATGGGAGGGAGATGTCCCTTAAGTACATGGGCAGGCATCTAGGCCCTCTTAGCACTACCCTGTCGGAGGTGTGTCCGGCTTCTCCGTCAAACTATGACCCCTTCTTCCATAAATCGTTACTTAGAGGTAAGAAGTAAGGCAAATTGGCCAAGTGAGTAAAGGTGAGGTGAATGACCCCTAGGCTAGTACGAGACGAGAGGATACTTGGAGTTTTCCCGAGTCTCGACTAGATGGTCTAAGTGAGTAAAACCCCCTTTGAGTAGCCGCAGACCCCGAGAGACTTGAGTAACGTCTCTTTCCGAGACTTACAAGCACTGTCTTTTTGGTGTGTGTGTTCTCCTCCGTTAAAGTATTCGGCCGTTGGTTATGTGCGAAGCACAGAGCCTAGGATGAGGATAAAAATAGACGACCTATAAAAAGGCGGAGGAAGACAAGGAGCTTGTTGCTGTACATGGGCATGTAAGGGACGTTTTGATCCGTAAATTAGATGGGACCACACATCCGCCATGTTGCCAATCAAGCCTCAAGTTATTCCTCCCAATTTGAACAGGCCTTTGTTGCCTCGTTCCTAAATCGTTATCTTTCGAATTATTACGTGAGAGTTGCCTTTTTGCTTGGGCAGGCTCTACCTCTTCTTGCTCTACTCGTCTCGTTGCTCTTGACTCTTCGTGCGGCGTGGATCCTAACAAGCTAGCAGGGCCTAACTTGGTAGTCAAAGGTTCATAACAAGGGATGGGCTCGAAATGAGGGGTCGAGAATGTCCTGATCGTGGAGCGGCGTCTGAAATTTCGTTGGTGACATCCAGGAACCGAGCTAAGGACAAGCCATCGACCGCTTCACCGGACGTCAGTCAGCACACAGGTACAAGTCAAATCATGTCAAAATCCAAATGGTATTGGTTGTTTTGCTTTTGCAACCTCCCCTGACGGCGCATCCCTGCCAAAGCACCCCATGCTGCTGTAGGCCCCTAGGCTTTTATGCCGCCCTCGCCGCCTTTTGTGCTTGGACTCGTACTGACGTGATCTCCTTGGCTGTCGTCTGCAACTGCCAATGCAAAACGTCCCCAGTAACTGGCTCCAATGAACGCCTAATTATATGCGCACCAGACACACGTATGCCGGTGTATGGGAGTTGAAACAAATGTGGCCAAGAGGTCTGTGGCGCCTCGAGAAAAAGAGCCGAGACCACGTGCTGCGCCTGTGTCGCCACGGATCCGCTCGCCTTGTAAAAGAAGAACGCAAAGTTGAGGCGGTGAAAGTGAAGGCCGCCGTGAAGGGTAGTAAGTAGTAGTGTGCATTGAATGTAAGTGTCGTGTAATAGGATTGGCCCGCGACTGGTTGTGCGCTCGATATACGGGACGCTTCAATCATTTTCGCTAAAGACTCGGGTATCATGCCACTTTGTGACTAGTACGATGCCGAGGATCCAATGCTGAGGGCTGCCGAGTGTTGTGGCATCGTGGGTAGAGAGTTCGCTAAGCCGTCGCTTCGATGCACTGCGAAAGCGCTGTTGTTTGTTTAAAGGGGTATCTGGTGGTGTGTGTGGGTGCAGACGCCTGCCATGGCGCATACACCCGCTCGCCGCCAGCTTCACTTCTTGCCTCGGCTACCAGACGCGGTAATCTTGGTGGTGCTCATGAGATCGCCAATGTACTTCTGCAGAAACTTGTTGTTGTTGTCGAGCTTGTCATGCTCCTCGCGGACGGCCTCGATTCGATTGAAGATGGTGATGAGGGAATCTTGCAGTGCTTTTGCATGTCTGCCACAGTGTTAGCTTCCACTCGCGACCACCATGACGTCGAGGAGCTCTCACCTGCGCAGCTCTTCCCTTGCCTCCTTGCCCATCTTGTCAATGTCCTCGCTCGTCCTCCTCGGGCTCATGGCCCGGACTTCGTCTTGGCTCAAGTCAGGTTCCTCGGGACCAACTGCAACGCTGTCGCGCGGCACCACTAGCGGCCCACTACTTTTCCGGCTGTGCAATCGTGGTCGCGTAGGAATGGGTTGGTGGATGATGGGTTCGTTGTTATCGGAGGGACTGGTGGAGGCGGATGAATCGGAGCGCGCCATGGGGTTGATGTCTGCGTTGGAGCCCACCGACTGGGTATCCTGATGGTCGGACATTTTGGGGTATCGTCGCGCAGCTGCGGTTCAGAGGGTAGAAGAAGTGGTGAGCAGTTGAGCTGGTCGGAAACGGCGTGAGTGAGGGTGAAGTCGAGGGTGAAGTCGAGGTAAAGTCGTCGAAGGGGCAGAGACGGTCCAAGATCCTCCGCCACAAGTCAGATAGCGAGGCAAGGCGTCACCCCATCCAAGCCGTGTTAAGGTAGCGGCAGGTACTCGGGGCGGGAATGATGCCGTGGAAGTGGTCGAATTCGAGAGTGGTGGTTGTCGTCGTCGTCGTTGAAGGGAGGAATGGTGGGATGGTGGTGGCGGTTGGTGGTGGTTGGTGGTGGTAATTAGTCCGCAGTAGTACTTGGTACCTGAGGCGTGGTGGAGGGGGAGACGAGTTTTGACGGAACCGGGCCGACGTGGCAGCAGACGACAATGAAAATGGTATGCGGTGTGGCTCAGCACCGAGACTGGCTCCGTTTTGAAGTAAGAGGGGAGAATATAACTAAGCGAAGGGGCGAGGCCAGACGGCAATCCCTCGTCATGGACACAAGAGAGTGATGGGATGCGAGCAAGGGTTGCACAGAGGGGAGCAGCTCTGTTGCTCTGTCGGATGCAGACGAGTCGAATCTCTGGGGCGTCGTCGCAAAGGGTGTCGTGTCGGTGAGAGCGTGCAGGTGAGTCGAGGATGTGGAGTTGTGCTCGGTGCTCCGTCGTGACTACAGAGTGCGCACGCGCTCGACAGGAGGGAACAAGCAATCCGCAGAGCTGCAGCAGACGATGGAGCCTTGTCGAGACGATGCCGCGGCGTCTTGCAGTCGTCTGGGGTCGCAGATGCGTCTGCGGATTTGGCACGTTGAGTAGAGAGGAGAAGGATGCTGCTCCAGGCGCTAAGCGGTAGATGTTTTCGAGTGCCTGTCTGTGGCTCTCGCGGGACGCACTGTACGTGCGGAAGGTGTAAGTGGGTGGTGGAGCGGGAAAGGGGACACTGGACTGGCGGTGGACGGCCGTGGGCTGGGCGAAGTGGGTGGTAGGATGGCGGGCGACGATCAACAAGGGCAGCGGATTGACCCTTTTGCGAGCGTGATTGACGGATGACGATGGACGCTAGGGGCAGCTCCGGGGGCTAGGGGGAATTCGTACTGTGCCATGCTGTCTGTGCTGCTCCGACGATGCTGCTCCGACGATGGCCTGCTCTTCTTGGACGCCTCGCCGCCTCAGGTCGAGAATCGGGGAGTTGGACGCAGCAAACTGATGCGCCTCCTCCTTTGAACCATGCCCTCACTCAGCTTGTTTCCGCAGCCACGTCCGAGATGAGGAGCCTAGGCGCTCCGGCTGGTCGGTTGCTCCGACCCGACCAGGGCCCTGAGCTGGGCCCGGAGACGGCGCTGACGCTGAGGCAGGCTCTCCAGCGCACAGGCTGCGCGGCACTGGCCTCGAGCACTGGCCTCAAACACCAGGCCCCGAAGCCCCCCAGCTGGGGACCAAGCAGCCACGGCCGAGGGCGGGGAACGGGCCCTAAGGAAAGAGATCAGCGCCTGTGACGCCATAGGCGGCCCCGGTCTGCTGGCGCCGGGCCCCTGMATGCAGCTGCAGCACCATGCACCGCACGGTGCAGCTCCCTGCTGCAGCCACGGTGCGTCTTCCCCAGTGGGCAAGTCGGGACCCATGCAAGTACCGCAGGAAGCCAGTGGCAGTGGCCCACTGGCCATGTGGCCGCCAGCGGGTGTTGCAGCGGCGGTGAGCTGTTCGAGGGCCTGCAGACGGAGCCATGTCCTCGTAATACCTGCCAATACCTACCGAGTACGTACGAACGAGTATGTACGCCCTGCAGCTGGACGGACTGACAGGCGCGCATGCATCGCCCGTCGCGCTCGCCCGTCGAGCTTGTTGTCTCTTGTCTCGTGTGCGCTGCTGATGATCAGACTGCCAGACTGCCAGACTGATGAGTGTCCTTTGCTAAGGTGCGCTAGCCAGCGGCCTCGGGCGTGGCATGGGAGGCAACGCGCAGGTTGGCCAGTGGTCATTTCCTCACAGGCCCGTCCCCATCGCCGTCCCGCCAGGCTGCCACGCGACCTCCTCCCCGCCACGACAGCCTCAACTCGCCATCGACTCGTCCTCGATTGCCCGACGGCGAGCAAACCCGTACGTAACCTCAAGGCACTCGCGCTCGACTCGTTAGGCAGAGGCGACGGCATCAGCCAGTCCCGTGCCCCAGCGCTGCAGCGACTGGTCGCACAGAGCAACACGCACCACACACACCGGCCCGTGATGGGCGATGCGGAATTGCCAGACTGGTGATATGGACGTGGGAAATGAGGAAAACGGCTTCCGCCGTAGCCCCGCTGCCGCTGCCGCCTCCTCTCTCGTCCGTCTCCTCTCCCTCAACGTGGCTCGGAGGGGAGGCCCAACGAAAGACGAACCAGCCATGCCCAGACAGGAAACATGGCAGGAAGAGGCGACAGGGGCCTGGCACGCCCCCTGGGCCCACCTGATGTCATGGATCGGCAGCCGAGGACTCTCCGTGTTCAACCACCGTTGCGAAACGGCGCATCGTCCGCCCGGTCGAGACAGACAGCCGCGAGTCACGCAGCCGTTGCGTGGGCGGGAGCTGCCGTCTGTTGCGGCCTGCTGCCGCTCGCCGTCTTTTCGAGGCAAAACGCCAGCGTGGACAGACATCCAACACGCAGCGGGCATTGGCCAGGCGATTGATAATGGCGCTCGAACTGCGATGCGCGCCGTGCCCGTCATGCGCCGCTGGTCCGCCGAGCGCACTCGTCCGCACTCGGTGCGACATCCTCGTGGCAGAGGCTGAGAGGTGTGAGCCAGAGATTGGTTCTGTTGGTCCTCGCGGAGGAGCATGTCCGCCTCTCGGCCCCCATGTTGCAGCGCCCGAGGCACGTGAACGAGTGCGCGAGGCAGGCTACGCCACAGCACATCGCACTCGTGCAGGCGACGCAGGAAGGACAACGAGGTGGGCTAGACTGCCTCTTCGTATCCATGGGCTGTCGAGTCGGGCGATGCGGCATCTGTGGTTCCTCCAGCTCTTCGTGAACGGCTTCAGGTGGAACTTATTCCGTGCTCGCCGGCAGACTCAGCGGCAACGTCATCACTCAGTTGACCGGGCTGCAACAACCCTGTCATGCCGACGTTTCGCATTGCCACAGGTTCCTCCCTGCCGACCCGATTCGGCCTTCGATTGGCCTTCTAGTCGGCCGCCCGAGAGTCTCCGCCATTTCACTCCAGAGGCCGGCGTCCTCGCCTGCATGGTCACGGGCGACAAGAAGATCGCCGCCCAAGCCATCGCCAAGGAGTGCGGCATTCTGTAGTCCAAGGGCATCATCATGGAAGGCCCCGGCTTCTACAACCTGAGCAAGCTGCGTAAGAGGAGATTATTATCCCGAGGCTGCACGTGTTGGCCCGCTCTAGCCCTGAAGGTAAGCGTATCCTCGAAGGGCGAGCGGTGGCCATGGCTGGTGACGGTTCTAAGATATACCCGCTCTCAAGATGGCCGACGTGGGTTTCTTGATGGGCATCGCCGGTACCGAGGCCGCCAAGGAGGCATCGGCCATCATTTTGATGGACAGCTTCTCTAGCGTCTTCAAGGCCCTCAAGTGGGGTCACACCGCCAGGGCCCTCAAGTGGGGTCACGCCGCCAACGAGTTCCTGCAGTTCCAGCTGACGGCAACATCACTGCCGTCGTGCTCACCTTTGTGACCGCAGTGTCGAGCGGCAAGGAACAGTCCGGCCTGGCCCTGCTCGTGCCTCGATTCCGTCCTGGCAGACGGCCCTCGCAATGGAGCCCCAACAACACACACGGCGCTTATAAACTCAGAGTGTACTAGGATGTTGTCGGCGGGGATAACGACATGCGGTAGCGAATACTGCAAGCAACGAAGGAAGGCGCTGCTTTCCATCTCGCATCCTCTTGTGAGCCCGAGTATCTCGACTCTGCGCTATCTTTTGGCCCTTTCTGCGTTCATCATCCGCGGTTGCAACGCCCCCTGCCCTCTGACCTAAGTCACTTGACGTTCGTTTCTCGTTTCTCGTTTCTCTATTTTCACTCATTGATCTTCGTTGGGGTCGAACGAATCAAAGGCTCGGTCTCAGGATAGGACCGTCTGTCAGGACGGAATCGAGGGACCCAAGGGACCCAAGGTTCGAAAACCTACGAGGTTCCTCGGGGTATGTAGTCCGTAGGCCTGTGTAGTACTGTTAGACTGAGGCCACAAAAGGGAGAGCACACAGCCGCACACAGCTGGCGATGCACGTGACCCAGGAAAGGGGTGCAGGGCATGCACACACAGTGCAAGAGGAACACTAATTGAATCATCATGTATAATTGAAGGCATCGCGATTTTCTGATTATTTTTAATTATCGTTCTGTGACTGCTCGACAGCGCCAAAAGGGATCGCACTTTTGACAGGCCTCGGGCCCTGCAACCAGTGCAACCAAGAACCCAGATTGAAAGCATCGTCTGGATTACAAGTACGGAGTCGGTAATCTATAGTAGGAGGGTTGAGCTCAAAAGAAAGTACCTCTGGGTGTAATACTASGSTCCCTGTTASCKTGCGAGCCCGAAGCCGGACTATCAGTGACTGTGAGCTCCGCAATCGAGGGCAAGTTTACAGATAAGGATCAGGCATCCGTATATTCTAGTATGATGTCTTATCGTCTAAGGAAGGAAKGTAGGTAGGGGCTAACCTTGCTCTAACCCCACGCTTATCTGGCGTTGGCGGAGATACTTTGTAGGCACATAGGCTATGGGCTTGCTTGTACTTGTGGGAGGTGCCGTGTGAGTATGTGGTGCATCTGTGGGCGTTGCTCGTCATCGTGAGCCGGGATGCCTTTGCCTACACCCAGTTGTGTGAACCTGGCATAAGGCTCTGGTTGGCTTGTAAGAAGCGGCATCTTAATAAGCACGAATTGGAGCGGACTGAGACCGAGAAAGAAACTGTCCTACCATCATCGCGAGTCCTCCATCACAGCATCGACTCTGACACCACCACGGCTCTATCACGATATCGAGTCCCTGGCATCGGGCCTCCGGACTGATTAACTTTTGATCCTAATGTCCGGGTGGTCGGGGGAATGTGTACGCCTTGTACGCCCTCGCGGTGTGTCAACTAACACGGACTTGCATCCAACTGACACGCACCGTAGACGGCCAGCCGCGTCCGCCTCGGGTGCACCATGCCGGCGCCGTACGAGATGAGGCCCTTGGCCTTTTCTCTCAGCTCTAGTATGCTTGAATTGACAGAGCTGATCAACACTATCGAGATCTGGGACATTGGGAGGCACACGGTGACGACGTGTGGGTCTCGATTCGACGCTATCACATCTATTGTCTTCTSTCACGGTGATAAGCAGGTTGCAGCAGCATCGGATGGCGGGACCGTTAAGGTCTGGGACACTGATAGCGGAGAGTGCATGTACACGTTCAGGATTGGAATGGCGGCAACGCGTACCAGGTTGTTTGATCCTACCGGCTCCCATATCATCACCGAGCTTGGCACTATTCATCTTGGAGAAGCGGGCTTTGTAGCTCTAAGCACCCCGACTGCCTCCGCTCTATCTCGGAAATGTAGTAATTAATGGGGCTGTGCGTTTACCTCGTGAGGCTTGACATCTCATCGTGCCCAGGACCATGGTTCAGGCACGAATTACTTTCCGATACTACTGCTATACCTCCTACAAGATATCTGCCCTAATCATGATGGTCTCACCAGTATCCAAGGGGCCTGTTCGCCAACATGATGGGGACTGTACTCGAAATGATCCTCACAAGATCTTCCCTATTTCTACGCGTCGTTTCCGTTGCGTAGAGTCTGTGGTCTTCTAAGGTATCATTTGGGTGTGGGCCTACTTCGTACGCAGTATCGACTAATTAATATACCAGCTTCTCTCCGCTCACGTGGCCTTCTCTTAGTCAATCCATTCCATCAAGCACCCCTTTGAGCCCACCACTGTCGATCCTCATGCCATGGGGACGAATCTCCTTGCTTGGTAACAATTCCTCCGCCACTGATACAAGATTCGTCATCAAAAGCTGATCGCTGGGCTGGGCGCAGTACCAGGTATCGCCATAGTGGAAAGCCCTCGCCTAGGACGGTGAAGGCACCGGCAAAGTGGTGCCGGATATTTCCTGGGAACATTATAGGCGGTAGATCATTGATATGGCTGTAGACACCAACCTTAGTTGATAGTGCACGATGACAAATCTAGCGCTGTATTCGTCCGGGATGGTATCAAAGGCAAACGTGAGCGCATTGTCGGACAACTCTCGGATCCGATTGGCAGCCTGTAGCTTATGGTAGTCGAATATAGCATCGGCCCCGAAATCTCTGACAATGTCGAAGTTTCTTCTTGAGAAGGTCGTGTAAACGCAATAGCCCGACAGTTTTGCGGACTGAATGGCTAGCACGCCGGTCGTTGTTGATCCGCCGTAGATCAGAATCGGCGTATGATGGCGATCTGGTCGTGTCGGCTAGGCAAGGGCCAGGTTTCGATCGAGCCCCAACGCGACGGTGCCGATTCCCACTCCCAAGGTCGCCGCCTGCTCGAAACTCTGATCGGGCATGCGGATCTGCACATCGCCAAGGGCGATGATGGTCTCTACAATGCCCCATCCTCGGGATAAGAGCGATTCGCACCGTGCACGAAACCACATACGTGTTCGCCTTTCTTGAGCGACTTACGCATACTGCGCCCTACCTCCTCAATAATACCCGCATAGTCGCAACCAAGCAGGACCCCTGGAGATCCGAGGCCGTTGGCCTGCTTCCAGTCACATGGGTTCACTGCCACGGCAACGGTTCTGACGCGGATATATCCGTCTCGGATGGATGGAATCGGCCAGTCACGAACCATCGCTGCTCGCCTCGGTGACTGAATTATCAGCGTGTTTTGGGCCGGACCAGACAGGAGAGGAAGTTGCTGGTGTCCCATGGTCGCTGAATATGACGGCCTGAACCATTGCAAGAACAGGCAGAGTTGGCCTCTATAGATGTATCAAACACTGAAGTGAGGAAGAGGTGGTCCAGATCTGGGGATCCACGTCTTCTTATAGTTTACGAAGACGGCGATAGTCAGTGCGACTGGCAAGGTCGTGTGTCCGTGCTGTTGGCCAGCTCCTTCGACACATCTGCTTGAACGATCCCTTGAGGCTTTTTGCTCGAATACCATCCTGCAAGTCACCCCCACTCCTATGAGCTCCATTATCTGAGCCCTGTGTTGGATCTCTGTTGGCGCTCTGTTATGGCCTCTGGTCGGGTTGGCGCGGGTTGCTCTATAGGCGTTTACGGACTCTCAGGCTGGGCATAAACTAAAATAGAAGGGTATTACAGTACATAACGCCTCTCACTCCATCCTCGCTTTTTCCTCTATCCAACGTCAAGGACAAGTTCAACAAACTCTAGGAGGGAATTACCGAGAGCCTTTACAAGCAGTAGGGAGTGCTAGGCAACTAAAACTGGGCGCCCGATGGTCAGCCATTTACGATTACGATAGGGAGCGATTAACAAATCCGTCTATTAGACTTCTAAGTTACTCACTAAGCTACCATAACTCGAGAGCTGAGTGGGTAGAAGTAATGATGCTTGGTTAGAAACGCGTTACTGACTTTTCGATGGTACGCGACGATTGGACGTGCCGCACACCGGGATAGTCCTTCCTTAATAAAAGCTCTCGATACGGATACGTGGTAACGACAGACGCCCGTCTGAGTCGGCCGAACTTAAACTCTTGCCCATTTACAAAGAGAACTCCATAAAACGATAAGCACTTGCTTGATGACCTTCAATAACTATCTTAGAAGACGCATGTCCTCTCTGGGGGAGGACTCATGGCTGGGGGAGCTACGCCCGAGCGCCCAGGAGCGCTAGAAGCCCAGCGACTCTGATCCATGGCGCCTTTTTACGTGACGCTAACTTTCCTGATGCTGAAGGGCCCTGGTTAGAACGAGGGAAGTAGGTCACTCAACCTCGTTAAGTCACGCGGCCGGCTTTGCCCCGTCAACCAGATGGATACCTCTCCGGTGGCCGCATGCCTCCCCATGACCCATGGAAGGAGATTCGTTGTGCTACTAAAAGCTTGATTAAGCTTCGGCCCTCTCTGTCCATTGCGCGGTAAAAAGTCCTGCGATTAGGAGTCACGGAAGAATTTGACTGTTTTCTAGACCTAGGTCCCTTGACCGCGAGGCGAGGACACGAAGACTGGTAATTTCATCGGCGATTTCGCCTCTAAGGGGACCTTCATGTGCTGGTACACGTCTACCGTGAATTATGATAGTTCATTACATGTATTTCCAGCCCAGCTCGAGCTGCGTATCGTCTTCCTGATGTTCTCTAGTCTGCCTATCCGTAACCTGACTATGGCCACCCACCCTACCGTGATTGTTTCCACCCCTCCTTTTCAGAGTTTCTCATATTCCGGTATGGCCCATTTTCTCATCCACTCAGATTTCAGAACTTCGTTGGACGTAAGTCGGTTTTCGGGCCTGAACGCGAGCATCGACCGCAACATTGCAAGGATGGCGTCTCTCTCCTCTAATTCGAACGACACCATCCCTTCGCGTCGCCGGGGTCTTTGCACACCGGTCTCAAAGCGATCCTCCAGGGACCGAATGAGACGCTTTTTAATTGGGCTGCCGGCTTCAGTGAACCGATTAAGTCGTGCTTCCCAGTTTTGCCACCATTCAGGTGGTAAGATACCTAGAGCATCGACCTGTTCACAAGTAATGTCGTCCTGCGTGGCGAGAAAGCCATCGAATAGAGGTTTTTGACCGAGGATTGCCCAGATGGAACAGGCGAGTGTCCAGATGTCGGATGAGAAGGAAAGGGGGGTTGATGGTTCAAAGCGAGCCTCCGGGGGCCGGATCGACAAGGGTGTGTGGGATTCACGGCGCAAGTGTTGTGAAGGTGCGAAGGCTTCGCCCCAGTCCGCTAGCAAGATCTTGGCCCCCGTAAGTGTGACTTCCTCACTCGGCTCTCCAAGCCATATCGGCGTTATGCTGTGCGACGGAACACTAGGGGGAAGGGATCTACCATCGAGACGAACAACCGACTCCAGGTCTGGTTTTCCGTACTTCTTGTATATCTGTTCTACTGAAAGGTGGTCTAAGCCGAGTGGCAGACGAAAGAGAACGTTTCCGATGTGAAGATCTAGGTGGGCGGGACTAAAAGTCGTCCCTCTGAGAAGAGCCGAACAATGGGACTCGCCTCCATGAACATATCCCTGAGCATGTGTATACGCAATGGCTATGGCGAGCTGCGCAGCCAAAGCCCTAGAAACGTCGAGCTGGAACAGCCGCGTGTACGATCCTTCTTTAGCTCCGGAGAGACTGCTCCTCGCTGGAGCAGTCACGTGGCAAGGATGAACGCCGTTAGGGCCCTTGATGCGGAACTTGTCGAAAAGTGGAAGAATCAGGGCCTTGCCCGGGCTGCCGACTGGCGTTTGGCGAGTACCAGTGAGAGCAGATAGGACATCAATTTCCTGGGGGTTTGAATCAGACGTGCCGACTTTGACTGCGACGTATCTCTGCAGTTGTTGGTCGCGAGCGAGCCACGTGGTAGAGTAGGCTCCATAACCAAGCTTGTGAACCACTTGGTACCGACCGTGAAGCTCGTCGCCGATGTTGATGGGATGGTAACCCCCAGGCCGATAGTCTTCGAGTCTCTCCACGTCCTCAATGTTTTCGTACTCCATTAAGGGCGCAGAGAGGCCGCCGGACGACATCGAGCGGAATTCGACGACGCGTAACGGGAGATGGTTCCAATGGCGTGGCGACTGCCGCGTTTTGCTGCAGAGAAACCGGGGAAATGGCTTCAGCAGGCGACAAGGTCGAAGGAAGGGAAGGCCGCATAGAAATTGCTTGATCATTGCTGGTCAACAAAGGCTACAGCTGGGGATCGTGCTGTATGGCAATCATGAAAAGGTGAGTTGGACACGAAAATACACGTCCTTGGCGTTATACACCCAATAGCAGCGGGCCCGCTAGGCGAAAACGCACCAATCATGATTCACGCTGTCAACGAGCACGACGTTTGAGGCAGCAGATGAGTTGCATCTATCAACTAAAAAGATGCTACAGGAACCTGCAGAACCCGTCATAGCAAAGACACATGCATAGACCACCGGCAGATCAAACGGAGAAGACTCCCACTTCAGGCAGGTCTCTATTTAGAGCGCGCCTAATCGACGAATGGTGCTGGGAGCTTACCGCCTGTCATTCCCTGCATCTTGATCCTTGGGTCTCTCGCTTTTAGCTCTAAGATGTCTTCCATCTTTTTAAAAGAGAGACAAGGTACGACACTTGACGACAGTTCCTTTGCTTGTTTCTCGAGCCTTGCGGCCGCACCAACTTGCACATCTCCGCAACCCAGTAATTCGTGCACCGATCATGTCTACTCTACTATCAACGTTGTCAAGTACTACTTCCTCAAGGATATGCTCCCTGACGACCTAGTCAAACTGCAAAAGATGATTGCCCTAGCCTACAACACCAAGAGATCAGGAAGCTCTATCCAAAATCGGTCCCTCATCAAGCATATAAGCTATCTAGGTCCGTTAGTTAGTGTAGAATTGATCTCTCTGTCACTTGGGATAATTATAGCCATCATCGCGCGTCGACCAAGGTGCTGGTCGCGACAGCGGGAAATTTTTGTGGCTAGGTAGGGGTGGATTACGTTAGAGAGCGAGCCCAAAGCAGGATCACTAAGACCGTAGCCTCTGCCACTCTCAACCCGACAGGAGGCGGGCAACATAAAAGCCCATTGCCAGAAGAAGAAGACACATGAAGAACTCTAACTTGTTGACTTGGAAAGAGCACAACCCTGACAAAGATGCGCATAGGCATGATAAGTCCCAATAGCTCTCTATCTGCACCAGAATGGGGTATCAGTCTCGGCTCCGTGCCTGCGCAGCTCCAGGAAATGAAATGTCCAGCAGGTCCGCGATCAGCTTGATGCCATCACGAGGAGCCCAGGAATGAGAGCACCGCCCCCGAGGTCACCGCCGCGCCCCATTCGACTGTGTAGACGTGGCGTCGAGTCTGGATCCATTCTGCCTCGCTCCCACACCCTGTCAGGTCGGTACGGACATGGTCATGTCACCAGCACGTGCTTCAGGCATGAGGCCGTCATCTTTGCATTGTTTACGACCTCCCCAGGGAAACGTAGAGGTGTACTTGCGAATGCCATAATAGAAGGCCTCATCGTATTTGCTAATAAGAAAAAATTAGTCTGTCCCCAAATAACTAAGCGATTTAAGAAACATACAGCACGTCACCGACCGATCGGACTTTGAACACGACTAGGTCGACATTTTGGGAAGTAATCTTTGGGTGTAAATCTCTGTTAACGTCGAGAAGGAGCCACATGGACCCCGTTTTGTCGATATTTATGGGCGTATAAATGTAATCGTGATCCCAGTCGAATTTCCGGTGGAATCTTGGCAACATGAAATCGTTGGCAAGGGTTATCGAGCGCCCCAATGGCGGTCCAGGAATCTGTTCAACTCGTGCTTTGAAGCAGTATCGTATGGGCTTCGATGGCGGTGTGGCTTGTTCTGTCGATCTCTCGTTTGATGGCATTGTAAGCAAACCTGAGTACCGTAACGTTGACTGATGGAAATTTGTATGTCAGTGGAAGGGTCGGTCGTGGGGCACTGAACGGTGTGGATTCCCAGACCGCTTGCTGGTGTCAACGGGATGCCACGACCCCGCTCGATGCGGGGTAACCAATCATTCTGAAGCCTTCGCATCCCATCCCAAGGATGTTTCGAAGCAGTCGAGTTTCCATTATACGTTCATACCGTCAAGAATCCAGAGAGTAAGCTACCCAATTCAGAGGCCCCGTAGGGGAAAACTACGCTAACAGTGGCTAAGTCAGGACGGACCGCTCCGAGAACCATGTGTGACGATCAGTACTACCATTACGAGGAGTGCGGGTGTGACCGATCATACGACATTTCGTGGTGTGAAGCTGCCCGTGCTGCAAGACAATGCTGCCACGTGGATCAGCGCGGTCGCGCGCAACAACCGGGGGAGACAAAGCCTGGTAAATGCGATGTCTGTGCTGGTTTGTCACCAGAATCGACTGTATAGTTTCGGACTGACACAAGTCGATGTCATTGTTTGCGGCGTACCTAACAGCTATCTCGAGGTTGCTAGAGGCCTGCCTTGGGTCGTATCTATGCCCTTAGGCTTGGATAACGGGATGAATTCGACGAGACGTTGGAATTCCTCGCATTTAGTCTATAGACTTGTGGGTCTATTAGAACGTTGGATCGCTCCACTATTGAATGTCCTGCATATCCTGCATGCTTAAGAAAAATGAGAAGGATAAGATCATTGCCCAATATACTAACATTGACGATTGCTAGAGAGTACGTATCGGTATCCAACTCGCAGCAACCTTATGAAAGGAGCGACACTATCATCGAACAACAGATACTGCAAGATCTACGAGCGACGGCCACGAAGAGGAGCAGGAGGAGCAGGAGGATGAGGAGGAAGCGATGAATAAGACCATCCATACTGCACTCAAAAGTGCCTTCTCAGACTGGCTAGGGGCGGTTTTCTCGACCCAAGATGCCCTAACGTGGCACTTCACAACAGGCAGGACAACAATCACCGCAGCGACGGCCATGGCATAGGCCGGACCTGTACCAGATCCAATCGATCACAATGGCTTCCTGGAGCTTCTCTGGACGTAGCTAGAGCGGTCGTTAGATGACGGGATCACGCTGACTGGGGAGGGTGGTGCACGCGGCGTGTTTTTCAAGGTGACCTTGCTTGCGTATGGATGTACATTTGTCAGCAAGGGCATGGTTCGAGCTTTTGTCAAGGACCTTGAACGTGGTCTTGTTTCATTCTTGATATTGTCTTGAGTCCAAGAGCCATTGTCCGGTACCCTCCTGCCGCCGTCCGATGAAGTTACTTTGCTGAGGGCCAAAATCGACGGTTGTGAGCCAGTCAGGAATTGCTTGATTCTCCCCGTCTGCATGCCAATTATGCTGCTCTTTTCTTGCCCCAATGACTTCTCTGTGAATGCTGGCACTGAGAGCAAGGCCATCCACACTGAGAGCAAGGCCATCCACAGCTATTTAGCTGGTAAAGGTCTGACATTGTCGATGAAGGTTTTCAACCGTTCCCCTCTTTTCCTGGCCAGAAAAGCCCCTTTAAACCTCTCTCAGCCGATTCAGTGACGTTGAGTACGTTTTTCCAAGTCCACGAGGAGATCCTCCAATTCCTTCCGACAGGCTGAGACTATCACAAGGGTGTTTATGTCTTGCGCCACACCTCTCAGCTGGGAAAGGAGCGTGGTATGCCGGCTATGAAAGGCGTTCTTGAAGTCATCGCTGAAAAGTACATTCGCATTCGTCTTGCTGCGGATCTGCGGAGACCTGCATATCACGACGGCCGTGCGTTATCTGTCCTCGGCTTCCAACACAGCTTCATAGATTGCAAGATTGGCATCCTTCTTGCCCCAGCTGTCTCGCAGACAGGCTCGCGGCTCCCAAGTCTTCTTGATGATATTGCCGATTTGCCAGGCAATCAAGACGTAGGTAGGAACATTCCTCTAGTTGTCCGTCCGGGATCGATGTCGTTTAGATCATTACGGGAGTTTCGTGTACCTGCGCTTTCCCACGCTACCCCAAAGATCCCGCGGATATGATGTTTTGTATACTTGAACTTGCCATTATACAAACGCTCATCTCCGTATCTATTCTTTGGGTTGGACACCTTTTCCTTTGCTGGAAGGTTGTCCTCGTACTCTGCCGGATACGAAGACCCCTCGATACGATACCTTGCAGCGCTCTTCTTCTTTGCCTTGTTCCGCTCCGCGCCTCCCTGCTTTTCCTTTTTCTTCCTGTCCTCTATCTCTTGCACCTTCTTTGCCGTGCCTTCATCACCCTCTTGGCAATTTTATTTATCGTGTCGCCATCTTTATCGTCCTTTCTATTCTCGTCCGAACCGGCCTCTCCATCGTCGTAAACGAGATCCATAGCATCCAGTTTCCCCGCACCGCAGTCAAGGCTGCCAACTCCTCATCTTTGTGCTTGAGCGCCTCTTGTAGTTTGGCAATCTCTTCTTTGTGTTCCTCGCTCTGTGCTTGCTGCATGGCATTCAACTTCTTTTGCATTACCTCTCTGAGTCTCTGGAGGCGACCTTTCAGTTGGTAGCTGCCATGTTGTAGAGTTTTGGCTGGGTATGTAAGACTATGAAGCTGATTCATGGTTACTGATTGATGCCACAGCGTATTGATAGATAGTCGGACTTATACCTTGGCGTCGTCCCGAAACCAGGTCCAAGACACCGCAAACTGATGGACCGAAACGTGTTCCCGGTAACGCTCCTAGACCCATTCATTCAAATCTTGCCATGACCCGTTTTGGGGTCCGTCTTCGTTAAGCCAAGTAGGCCTCGTCCCCTTTCGGGTTATGCATGCAACGGAGTATGGCAGGCCACAAAAGATCATGTGTGAGAAAAGGCACAACGTCGCAAGCTCATTGTACCCATCGAGCAACGTCTTTGAATATTGTATGAATTCAGTCCTAGAAGTCATAATTTTCTTGAAGGCCCCTTCTCTTTTAACTACCCTATCGCTTTATGCATCCACCATTACTATATAGCGCCGACGCTAGCTCACGAACTTCCTACCTCGGCAGTAATGAGCAAAGAACTTGGTGCGCCTGTGCTTTGCACATTTGCTTGCTAACCCATTAACTAAGAAATGATAGCATATGTGGCTAGTTTCGCATCAACCGTTACCCACTGTGACCAGCCGGCAACACAGCTTCTACGGATTGACGGGCAGACACGGGGGAGCGCCTCGAAAACTACCCTACGACGGCTCCTTGCTTCTATCTTTGGGTGGCTTCATCGAACATCCGATCTAGGCCTCTGATACTAGAGCTATGACGTTGATGGGTAGACGAGTCTCGACTGCCGCCGATGGCTACGGGCCGCTATGATATGAACCATCGCATCTTCCTAACTTCGATAATTCTCGCAGTCAAATATCTCTATGCGCTCAGGAACATGTATTGAGATACACTTAATGTCGCTTAGAGAAACAAGGCCTTGGCTTTAGCTTGAGAAGGTTAATCTCATGGAGGCCCAGCTGCTAGATCTGCGGAGTTGGACTTGTGGATTACTCTTGACGATATTTGCACGGTATCTGAGCCCTTTACCGCCCCTATTCGCGCTAGAATCTAAAGACGCAGAACGAGGCCTCGTTAAAGCAAGCCTTTTAGATTTGCGGGTGGGCTCGTCTCCGTGAGACGACAGCCACGCATCGACGCGTCGTTCAGCTCCGCAGTGTCGCATGGCTCGAAAGCCCGCTAAGACATGTCCCATTACTGTTAATGACCGATGACTCGGCAATACATCGACGCTCATGTGAGCTTACCACGGCCTTGTGGTGCATGCACACGCTTGGTCAGCGGAACTGCTCAGCTCGTGCCGCTGCAAGTCGGACATGGAATACCGTTAACAGAGTCGTCGCCACTACACGTTTCGCAATGCGCTATGTTTATTCGTGCACGGCAATAGACGTTGAATGCGTCAAAGCCACACGGGTCGGTGGAATGGCCTCAATGCTTGGGAAGAAGATGCAACAGAGCCTTGGGAAATTGTCGGGACCACTGAGAATGGGCTGGCACAGCCAAAGTTTAGATTGTATATAGTACGGTTAATCATCGCCAGACGTCCAAGTCAGCCTCATGACCGACGATCCTGCAGGCCGAGACGTACTCGTCAACGTGCTTCCACGACGGATGCCGCCGCGCAAGACGAAGCCAATCCTGGCAACGAGATTCGAGATGCCCATAATGTTCTCTAGGGCTTGGCAGAGACTTCCCGTTAGGAGTGCCTAGGATGTCAATTGCCTGCTTTAAAACATCATGGAAGGTCAAAGATGCATTCTTTCCCGTCCAGCCGTCTTGAATGATGCTTGCCAGACTTTCAGCGTCTTCTCCGATTATCCACCGACGACTCTCTAGCATAGTCCGAATCTCTCCTGCCTCGGGGCGCGAACGGACATTGGCGAAGGGGTCAACCCCTGAAAGAAGGAAATAGACGCATGTGGCCAGGTCGAAGTGGTCTTTCATGACGTCGTTTGGAAAGTCAGGATGTGAGCGAGAGATGGCTGATCCGAAGTCGAAGAGTTTTAGCCGGTTTGACCTATCAACGCCAAGGTTTCGTACTGCAAGGTCACCGTGGACGAAGCCGATCTCTTCGAGCCAACTCTTAGCCTCGAGAAATTCCAATACCCAACGTTCTCGATCTCCGCGGCTTGCCCTGGGCCAGGCCTTTTGCAACGGCTCGAGTCGTTCAAGAAACAAGCCGTCAGACATGCCGGTGGCAAATCTTCGCAGAAAGTTGATATGAGGGCGGCTTTGTAGAGTGTTATAGACGGCCAATTCCTTCTCCATGGCGACAAAGCTAGCGAGTGAAAGATCCAAATAGTGCTGTACCTCAGCCTTCTCAGTCACCCCATACTGGAATGGGACCTTAAGAACGACGTCCTCGTCGAGGGCATAGACAAGACCTTGCGACGGCCTAATGGTGAGGCATTCTTGTGGCGGATTCTTGAAGGGTGAGATAACATCCATAATTAGCAACGTGTCAACCGACAGTGGCTGGAAAACTGGCCGAAAATAAGAGAGTGAATGAGGGATTTTAGGTCAAGGGTCACTATTTGAATCAGCAAACGACTTGCAAGGAATGTGCTCCGCATTTATTACATAATACCGAAAGGAAAACAGGTGAAACGCGGTCTCGTTATAATACAAAGCCCCCGGCCCCTGTCGGATACATTGTCTCGCTGGCTAACTTTCGCCTCCTACCTCGAACGAAGTACGGAGTAGTCCGTAGTTCCCCCAGAAATGAACAACCTGGCCCAAAATGCTATACAGTACCCCGACATAGATCATCCTCTCAATTTGTCCCTTTGCTAGCTGCGACGCAGTCGTCGCACCACATATAGACCTTGTTTTCCATCACAGAATGATTATATTTCGGGTTCTTGCAATTAGGCCCATTAGGGGCTAGCTCACATAGGTAAACCTTTTCCACACCATCTGACCTGTGATTGCATTTTCGATAGACCGTTGCTGGGGCGGCCTTGAAGCACATGATTGAAGCGAGGGCTCGTGGTTGACAGGACGTGTTGGAACAAGGGCGGGGTTCTGGAACTTTCAGCGGAGAGCCAGTACGAGTAGGTCTTATCAAGGCTCACGGCGGTATAGGTTAGAGCGGTCCTTGTCTGATGAATGCGTTTGTCTTAGGGCGCCGCTAGGCAAAGAAGTCGGGAGAATGAGCATTAAATATTTAACTTTCCCCAGTCCCTCCATTACGTGCAGATGCTTCTGAACGAATCCAAGCTCAGTAGACCGGCGTCTGTGCCAAACCAGTGCAAAGCAAACGTACCAAACCAGTGCAAAGCAAACGCACCAAACCAGTGCAAACGCACCAAACCAGTTGCAAACAAACGCACCAAACCAGTACAAACGTATCAAACCAGTGCAAACGCACCAAACCAGTGCAAACGCATCAAACCAGTGCAAAGCGAACGCACCAAACCAGTGCAATCGCACCAAACCATCGCAAACGTACCGAACGCACCAAATCAGAGTGCAAACCAGGGGCATCGTAATAGAACGTTGCAGGACGGACGACCGGTCCAATCACGGCATATCAAGGAAGGCGGTAACGGTGAAGGCCCGAGAAAGTAATTAACCTGAAAATTAGCGTCCTTTATACATTTAAATTGTGAACGTGAGGCTCCTGCTGCCGAGTATATCGTTCAACAAATAGGCTATCAGTAGTGCGTAAGCATCTTGTAATAGATGTAGCAGTGGAAAGCTGTTCTAATCTAAGTATGCTCCTGCTTATTGCACACACTGCAGATAAACCCTTCAGGAGTGATGCCATTAATATATCCGTTTAGGCAACTGCACTCGCTTTCCCTGTCCAGACGCTCGCTGCTGTCCTGCCACGTTTCAAAGGCCGTGAACCCCGTAATATCCCACCCCTTCGAAGCTGACCGTGTCGTACGGTTAAGACAGACTCTGGCGTCCTCAATAATGTGTCAAAATCCAAGCCTCGGACCTGCGACCACGGCCAAGAACCTAGTTGCTCAAGAAATAATTGGTGGCAAGAGGTTCACAGAGCTTAGCAGTCTTCTGCCAAACATCTAGATCGTAACGCATGCGATGCCAATTGTTAAGAGGATTCCCGCCTGCCAGAGCATATGTCTTGCTATTAAAATCCTCGGGCCGCTCGAACAGGAAGAATGCATAGCGATGCGGAGAGCCTGCAGGAGGAGCGGGCCCGATGTAGTTGGCGACAAAGGATCGCTGGAAGTCAAGACGTGGCTGGGGCCTGCTTTGAAGCCCGGCTGGATCCAGTGCAGGATGGGACCGAGAAGGGCGAATGAGGGAAAGTGGGCGTCGAGATCGAGAGCGACGACCATATCGGTCGCGGAAGGGTGGGCAGCGTGGGATGTCTCGGGGGCAGATTGAGCCACTGTGGCGATGGTCGGATTGTGGGATTTGGCGTGGACGTGGGATTTCGTACCACTTAACTTACCGGCACGGGGGGTGTATTGCTTCGTCGTGATCGCCTTGCCGTTGATAGTGACACCCAGCACCCTACCTTCTTCATAGCGCCGAGGATGCGCTTGACGGATGCTTTAGTTGGCATAGCTATAGACCGTAGAGTAAGGATGCATAGGTATATTGTGGTTTTGGTGGCTCAAGCTATTGTAGGAAGTTTGCTGGAGATCGAGTCGAGGGTAAGCTGTGGCTTGGGGCTTGAAGCTACCGCAGTGCAAGGCGAAGGAGAAACCTCATCCATGACGAATACAAATTGCACCGAGTGTAAAGCTAGAAGAGATATAGGAAGATAACAGAGCAGACTATCGTAAGCATGGATTTAATCTTCGGCTATAACTAAACCAGCCACGCTAGAAATAGGACGATCCAGAGATATCGCACTAAAAATGCCTAATATACGGGACACACGGTGCGAAGCACACAATGCTAGCCCGTGGGACATTAGTTAAACTTCACTTATTAGTCTTGCTCAAGGTGCAGAATGTGGGCCTTTGTTCTGGCCTAGATCGCTTTTTGGGACTCGCGGTCGTCGGCCCGCTTGCGGGTGAGCTGCGCGGGGGTCATGGTTGTTAGAGGGTTGGAGCCATGACATGGAGCACGTCTGGGGCAGCTTCGCTGTGTGTTGCTCTTCATACGTCTGTGCTTGGGGGTTTCTCCTTGGGGTACCGTCGCGTCTCGGGGCATTATCGTGCAGGCGAGGCGTGTTAAAAGCTGGAGTGGGTGGCTCACTGGACGGAATGGGAGTTGGTGGCTGTCGGTCTGCAACGTTCACCACGTTGACTGGCACTTTGGCGGCTTTATTTAGTTAGACGGCGAAACGGCAGCAAGTTTATCAGAGCAGACGGACAAACCGAATGATTGCATGCACACCTTCCACCATGAAAGCACCCTTGCATCGCAGACTGGTCTCGCAGACAAGGTTCCCGACACTCGGCCCTGGCCCTTGAAAACCGAGATGCAGGGTAACCCCCTGAGACTTGAGACACGCCCGTTGATCATGACCTTGTGTGCAGGAATCTTCGGGAATTTGGCATCGGGAATAATAGCGTCCCGCGCCGATGTCAGATTTTATTCACCTCCGAGACGGGTTAATCATATTAAATCTGTCCACTAGCCCGGAATTGGGTTAGGCTTTGGAGTTGAAAGCCTCGTACGACCTTCACCCTTGGGTCATCTGAAATATTGCATTGCTAGGAGTTCGGCATTGGAAGTATGTTTCTGCAAGTGCAAATGTAAAACTCACCGAAAACGTGGCATCCCAAGTAGGTAAGAGTGTCACCGCTGCCCCCGATCACTTGGAAGCCAAGCCCAGCTGCACGTTGCCACCGTCAAAGACGACAAAAGCGGACTTCAATGCCACATCTCCGAAGATAGAAATCCCAATACCATCACTACTCTGGATTCCACCGAAGCAAGTGACTCCTGAATTGTCAGTTGGGGCATAGTTCATGTAAAGCCCGGGCACGGTGATAGTCGAGCTTTCCACGCCAAATGTGAAGTCGGGAAGAGTCGTGCCGCAGCTGAATGTGTACCCGCCTTGAGAGCTGTCATAGCTTGCACCGTCGACCTGAGAATAGTAGTCGCTGACAACGGTATTCGGCAACAGAAGTAGGGTGGTGCCGGTGTCAGCAATGCCCGTAATGGACTGCCCATTCAATGCACCTTGGCCGACGGAATAGCCTGTCGCGGTCCAGCCCCAAAAGCCTTGACTGCTATCAACAGGAGTGTATGTAATAGAGCCTTTGTACTCTGAATTATCAATGTAGCCAAAGTTGTATTTGCCATCTTGAATGGTTCGTTAGTCGATGTCTAAGCGGATGGCAAAGTCTTAGCGGAGGAGCAATGGAGCCAAACATACCGGCTTGGTGATTCATGTTAGCAGTGAACAATGGCGCCTGGAGATTTGGCTGAGCATTGGCGAAGAATGTTTGCTGCCGGTCGGGTTGAACGGTGTTGATTGCACTGAACGCGAGACCGAGGAGACCGGAAGATGGGCCGCTGGTGAATTCGGCAGAGACTTTCTGGGCAGCCTCAACGGCTTGGCCAGTCACAGTCAAACCTCCGATAGTAACGACATCGCTGTAAACGTTGCCGCTCGAGCTACTCCGGTCCCCGTACGTGATGCTCCAAGTCTCTCCGTTGAGAAGACGGGCTGTCGAGCTCGAGCTAGGATTATACAACGTTTGGCCGTTCACCTCGCTGGAAGGAGTCTCGGTACTAAACACCCATAAATCGCTGGAACCGGTATCGAAATCAAGGTTCAGGGTCTGCGGTGGCGTTCCGATTTGGACCGCAGCCAGATACTCGCTATCGTACTGCTGAGGTACATTTGCGACCGAACCGGTGCTCTGGCGCTTTCCAAGGCCCTGGATTGCAGCAGAAAGATCCGCTGGCAACGGTTTGTTGAATTTTTGGTATGCCTTTGCCAGGGCAACCGGACCGTGAGGCTGAAAATTAGAGTTATGAGAAGCGGTGACCGAGAACTTTCCGGACGGAGCGGTGGGGAAGGCCGCGACGAAGCGGTTTCCCATGAAGAGAGAGACAATAAAGACACCGAAGGCCTGCATTTTGGCGTTAAGAATGTGTGATACTGAACAAGGGTCTTTGTGATGGAGTGGAATTGAGCCACAAAGGTAGTGCTTGCAAATGGACCAGCGGATGAGGCGGGTCAACAATATTCAAGCCTGACTAGCAGATAATGTTTAATACTTATATTCGTATATATACAGTCTATAGTAACCTTGTGTCCTTTACACGGTTTCATTTGTGTCATCAGTCCCGACTGCTGCTGATAGTTTTACTAAGAGCTTGGCGACTTCCTAACGAGTAATAGCTGAGCTGAGCACTGAGGCCTAAACAGAAGTTCTTACCTGTTCCAACTGAAGATAACATATGCTACAGTCACTAAAAAGTGACGACACTTCTAGAAATGGCAGTCATATTTCATAGCAAAAGATACGGGGGTAACATCGCGTTCGACGCTCGGATAAAAAAATGCCGTCTTTTCCGGTTCCTTTCACTCGACTCTAAAAGTTGGAGAAGATGTGCGACGATAACGCAAGTAAAATAGAGATGGCGTCACAAGAATACCGAGTACTAAAGAGGCAGGTTCAACATCTGTTATCTAATGGAATCTCCGGCAGTGTTGGACTTGTCGGGTCATGTGGGGTTCAAAACGACACGGCGCCCAAGCTCCCCATCACATGTCCAGGGTTAACTTAGCCATGGTAAACGAATACTACCCTAACTCAATAAATTGTTTATTGAATAAGCCACGTGAATGCCGGGACCTGATCTTCTTGAACCTAGGCCGGTATTACAGCCGTACGTCTGCTCGTGCGTATGACCGTATATGCTACTCAGAACACAAGCCTAGGCTCTTTACGTTGTAGTAGCGCCTTTTGAAAATCGTACAATCCATGCCGAGTCCCGCGCTGACCTATCAAAGAGCTGGCGGAACGGACAGAGTCCTGTTGGAGGGGCCCAAAAAAGAAGTTGCTCGGAGGCGCAATGCCGAGGTAGCAACGAAGCGTTCAGCGCTAAGGCAGGGTGGGGTGCACGTTATCCGGGGACAAGATGCCGAGGCACCTAGTCAGCTGTGCAGCGGCTCCGTCGGCTCCGTCGTAAAACGGCGCTACCACTCGCTTGTCGCCATAGAGATGGACAAGGAACTAGCACTATTCCTTCCCTTTACGTGAGTTAAGGCTGGCACTATATTCCTCGCAGGGAAAGTGGTAAGGCAGAATTAAGCAGACATTACGCACTCATCGCGTTCCCGCATAAACTGGTATGTTTACTGAGATGTACTGGAAGGGCCTTGATTTCCACTGTTGTATTTGCCTCCAAGGCATCTTTAATCGCCTGACAGACAACAAGAGCAGCAAGCCCGCACTGCGCCGTGGGGCCTGGGAACTCGTTGCAGATGACCTTGACGAACTGCTTCAGCTGTAGCTCAAATGGGGTCCCATCGGGGACGGAGTTCTTCTACCTTACTGCCTCCTGGTGCCACGTCTTGATTGAGAAGCCCTTCTGCACTGATATTTCGAGCGGCAAGAAGTTCCTAGAGAACCTTGACAGGACAGGAGTCAAATCCCTTGTGTGACACAATTACCTGTTCAGCCTCATATGGTCACTGCAAAGCATATTGCTTCTTCAGGCTCGCTGGAAATCATCATAGCTATCAACGACTTATGGATAACGTACAAACCTCTGGACTAATTTGATCTACCTGCTGAGTGGCGCAGGCATGAGACGGGTCGTGTGGTTCTCATTTATATGAGCCATGAAGCAGATATGGTTTAGTGCAAGTAGTCATGACGAGGTTGGGAAGTCTAAATACTGGCCCCATGAACGATAATAAAGTCGATTTATTGAGGTATTGAAGTAGGGGGTTCTTAGGGAAAAAAAGTAAGAGAGAGATATCAAGGTGGGAAGCCCTTCTATCAAGGCGCCCAAATGCTGAAGACAATGCTCACTAGAACGGGGAATGGCCTGACTTTGTTTATTAAAGCTCAAAAATTTCATCAAATGTCAGGTGTTCATCCAAGACATTTTCCTTAGCCTGCTGCATCTTTACCTGAACACAGCCACTCAGTTCATTCTGTTCACCCTGGGTTAGGAGAGCAAGTCGATCTTCGAGCGTACTCAGAGGACCAAAGTACTTCTCGTCAAGAAACGCCCAATAAATATCATCGAACATGAAGCTTTTTCTTGCTGCAAGGCAGAGCCAAAATAGCCCGTTATCCATAGAATCGGCCATTCGATCCGACAGGCGCTGTGATTCCGTCAGGCTCCCATCCCGCAGCTGCTCATCCTCACATGCTCTAAGCACCCTTAGGAAATGCTGGAACCGGGGCAGGTATCGAGCCAAAAATTGATTCAGGTCTGACTCCCAGGCCTCGGGGCTCTCGAATAGGAGCCACCAGGGTGCGGCGTAGGTAAATTCAGCTGGCGCGGCATACGTAAACTCCCAGTCAATGACTCCAGTAACAGTAAGATCTGACTCGGAGACAAGAATATTAGAAGGGCGAAGATCATCGCAGTATAGGCGGAATGGCCCCTAGTCGCTCGGAATCCGCTGTACTATTTTTCGGAAAAGACAGCGCGCAATATACTTCTTTCGACAGTCGTCTTCATCTTCGACGGCGTTATTGCGCTGGTACTTGAGGTGAAGAAACTGGTGTGTCGCGAGCGCCTGGAAATATTCGGATGCAGTTTGAAAGCTATGCGCGGCAAACTCTTTGGGGGGGTAGTTTCCGACACAAACGAGTTCGTTCATGTTTAGACTTAACGGCCGCTTGGTCACCTTCCATGATCCCGAGTCCCATTCTAGACCGCCGATGCTTAGGAAAGTCGGCTTAGACAGTTCCAGCATAACCTTGGCCATGCCAAAGTAGGCTCGTTCCAAGACGCTAGACGACCGCACTGCTGGATCGCCAAGGCATTTCGACAGCAAGGTACCCGCGATAAAAGTTGTGACAATATAAGGACCGCATGCCCACACGCCAGTGCCTAGCACGATTGGGACTGGAACTCGCGTACGTTGAGCGAGGAAGCCCATGACCAAGAGCTCGTCTCCCGTCTTCTCGGTGCGAAACCGGCTTCGGCCCAGAATAGGAAACCGAACAATAGCGCGGAATCCATCTTCAAAAGTGACGACACAACATATATTGTAAGAGCCAGTGGTAAAAGTCGAGGCTTTGACTGCGGGTATGCTCGGGCGATGTTGGCCCGCAAGTTTGAGAGGCAACGCGGGCGACTCTTGCATCAGCAGTTTCAGCCAGGCAGCAAACAGCCTCTGGAACTGCTCCTCGGCTAGGGGGTCCCAGTCCATGCTGGTTATCTGGCCGAGCACCTCTCCAGCGGTATTGCACTGATAGACGACAGTGACGACTTTGATGTACAGGGACAAGACAATGTTTGAAGGAAGGGCAAATCAAGGCTGCTCATTTGGTGTGCTTGATAGAAGTCCCTTTGGAGTAATTACCCCGCTTCTATTTGCATCCAGTTGTCAGGTCATCATGCCCAATTGACTCCATAATTGGCCGTCAAACCCACCCATTTTCGCTAGCACTGGTTGGTCGCGCACCCTCTGCCCCACAACGAACGGCCGCTAACTAACTTGGCGAGCAACCTATTCTATACGAACTTACGAAGTACCTTCGCTTCGCCTTCCCTCGCAGCGCAAAGCGTCCTAGGCAAATCATTTGATATATGACCTCGGAACCTACTTCGTGCGGCGTTTCGCCTGGGGTCTGATTGTGGGACAGCTGCGGAAGACGCATCGCTGCTGCCTACCTACCAACATGGAGGTCTGGAACGAGCTCATGGATTTATCCCAAGGTATATATTCGGCTTCCTTCCAGCTGTATTATTTCGACCTCCATCAATTCTCATTACTATCTCAACTGTCTCCCGGCATCGCTTCCCCTCGCCTAACTTTCTTTCATTCGTCCTAACGGACGACATTTTCCTGTGGCGTCCAAATCTCGTCACCGGAGACAACATGAGTAGTCCCGTCAGTGGAAGTGGTGCCGGCGGCGGTACCGACCAGACCAAGGAAGCCCGTGATACTCTGAGTTCGATCTACTCCTTCTACATGACCAACCGTGAGACAAACGAGCGAGTCCCTTCCTTTATCAGCCAGACGAGCGGTGACATACATATTGCCTTCCAGGGCGACGCTGTTCCTTCTGCCGAGCAAACTGAAGAGTTGAAGAAGCGGCTGATGGAGCTTGCTCAAACTAAAGAGGCAATTGATAATATTCCGGATAGGGAGCGGCAGGTTATGATTGAAGCAGCGAATGCTAGCACTATTAGGCGTAAAGGCGGGAAGAGCTGGTGAGGATATCGGCGGGTATAGAACATTGGCATAAAATGGTGCCGACTGGAATGGGATGGAATTCTGCTATTTTGAC
>LFRF01000014.1:579492-620648 GCA_001189435.1 Tolypocladium ophioglossoides CBS 100239 | reverse complement strand
GTTGTTAGACGCAAAACGAGAGTGTACAAGCAGATTTCCTCGTTCTTCTAATATTTGCCATTATCATTAAGATGCCGTCCTCGACGTTATTAATACCTATGTGGRGGTGTATATGAGTATACGTAATGTGGTAGGAAGTATCAGGTCAACGCTCGTGAAGCCACGCCCATCTATGCCAACGCAAATGCTCAACACGCCCCTCAAAGCGCAATGCCCAGACGGCCGTGATGCATATCCCACCTCTTTCCCGTCAAACCGTCGACATAATTTAAACCAGAAGCATCCTCGGGTTCCCCTCACGTCGCAGAACTCGACCCGGCCGGGGTGTAAAACTCTCGGACGCCGTGGTCCGCCGGGGTCGACTGCTTGACCATCTCGGGCTGCTTTCCGTTGCCACTGCCTTGACCGTCTCCCGACACGGCCCGCGGGCTCGTGGCCTGCGGGTGGACAGGCATGCCCTGGAACTGCGGCTGCTGGTAGTGCGTGTGCTGAGACGGGTAAACAGGTTGGGTCATCGGCTGCTGCCAGCCTTGCTGGGGTGTGGGCCCCCAGTACGGCGGCTGGGCGACGACCATAATGGGCTTCGACTTGGCGGCGTTGCGCTTGGCGGTGTCAATGCACGCGCCGACAAAGATGATGAAGTGCACGAGCCAAAGCACCAGCATCAAGACGACGACGGCAAGGAAGCGGGGCCAGCTGCCGCCATTCAAGGGTTCATAGTTGGAAGGATCGTTGTAGGAGCTGTTGTTGTCGGACTGGTTTAGGTAGTTCAGGCTAGCCAAGGCTGCCAGGAGACCGCCGACGACTCCAGACGCGAGCCACAGGAAGAGGGACATGCCGACGTGGGCGCCGGGATGGATACCAGCGCCCCAGTTGCGCACCCAGCGGGTGATTTCCTCTGCGACGCTCCAGATGAGGGCAACTACAAACTAAAACAGGCGTCAGATTAGCATCAAGTGAATGGTGCCACGGAACAGTGAGACAGGCAAACATACGAGGGGACAGGCGGCAATGGTGCCGATGGCGCTATCAAACCCGTAGCTCAGCAGCGAAAAGCCGAACCCCAGGCCCATGATGGAGGTGACGATGGCGAGAACATGGAGGACATCCTTGGTGATGCGCCACGCCTTGCGTTCAGGCACCACGGGGCGCGGCAGCGTCGCGAACTGCTGTGGTTGCTGTTGGTTCTCGTTGTACGGGATAAAGGGCTCGCCGTACGACCCCGGGTAGAGGACGAAGGGTTGGGCTGGCTGGACGGGGTTGCTGCTGCTGCGCTGCTCCGTGAGAAATGTCTGCTGCGCCCTGGGAGGCGGCGTCGGCAGCGAGTTGTCCTGGACGGGGTGCATCGTCGTCGTTGTCTGGGGCTCGGTGTGCGTTACCGTCTGGGTCGATGTCTCGGGCGCCATGGCTGCGGACTCGCAGCAGAGGAGGATCTCGATGACGATCGCTCGCTCTCTTACACGGTCTGCTCGGTCAGCTCGGTGTTGAGGATGATGCCTCCCGATTCGGCCGTGTCTCGAACCGGTTGCCCAATCGCCGGCCGCGGAGTGTCTGATGTGGTTCGTGCGCGCGCGCGGGGAGACGCAAAACGAGAGTGTAGAAAACCAGTAAACGACTGACTGGATGAAGAGAAAAGAAGAACGAAAGGAAGGGAGAAGTGCCAGCGAGCGAGTGACGAAGATGCGAGTAATGAATGAGTCGCACCGCCGCACGAGAGGCAAAAAACGAGATGAAACTTGCAAAGCCAAGCAGCCAACAGGCAGGAAGGCTCCATCCTCGCTGTGAAGACGCTCGCTCCCCTCGGCGATTTCTCAAATGGGAACTGACCTGCCGATGTAGAGGCGCTAAATTTTGGGCCAGTTCAGGGGTAGAGGTCCATTCATTGGTGACTTTTTGCAAAGGAGCCGCTGAAAAGCCCTGTGATATCCGCGGCACAGTCCCTGATTTGGACTAGATTTAGGCCCGCCTGGGCCAAGGCATTGCCGTTCCCTTACTCATACTTTCACTGATGAGTATTATTATCATGAAGCAGGCTCGAGACGAGATCCGGCATCAAAGATCCGGTCTATCTCGTGATTCACGGCAGATATGGTCCGGCAGGCAGGCCCTCGACGATATTTCTCGTCTGACCCTGGCTCGAGACCGATGGAAACGCCCAACACTTGGAACCTGGTATGAAGCATCATGCAAGTATCAATCCAAATCGCCGTCGCCCAACACCGATTGCCATGTAGGTAGATAGGTAGGTGTAGTCTGTCTCCATCGACCCGCGCCCTCACTCCCGTTGTAATACCACCAGCACGCCCATGAGACCCAGCATGACCGTCTTCAGCCACGGGTGCTCCGACAGCATAATCGTCACGTACCCCACAAACGGCACGTACCCGACGACGGTCCCGATGATGTCCTTGCGCTCCAAGTAGTCCTGCCCGCGCGCGTACAGGTCCGTGTCATCGGCGACATTGTTGTCGCCCTTGGTGAGCAGCTTGGCCTCGTCCCTGGGACGTGTCAGTTCGCGCGAGCAAAAGCCGCAGAAGGAAACACAAGGACAGCAACACGTACCCCGTGCCAAACTTGCGCACTACGCGGTGAACGATCGGAATTTCCTTTTCCTTGACGTTGTACACGACCACCTCGCCGACGGCCGTCTCCTCCCACAAGTTGCGATTCCACAGGATGAGCAGGTCGCCGCGCTGGAAGGCGGGCTCCATGGACCCGGAGAGGACGACGACAATCGGGGACGGCGAGTCCGCGGCCACGGACAGGCCCTTCCACATCTGTTGCCGCAGGAGTTAGCACAGCTTCGTGTCTCTTGCGTTTGAGGGCGACGGCGCTCGACGCACCATAAAGGCCGTGGACAGGATGAGCGCAAAGTTCAGGAGCTGTGCGGCCGCCTGCCGCGGGTTCTGCAGGCTCGAAAACATGGCGACTAGATGCTTGCTGTATTCGGACGGGATTGGGACTGGTAGAGGGAGTCGGTCGTCGAGCAGCGTCGTGCTGCGTGGTGGGCTGGAGCGACCTGGCGCGTATTATCGCGACGGGCAAGCTGGTGTTGGAAGAACTGGACATGGTGGCTCTCGCAACAATAGTGCACGGACCAGCCCAGCGGATTGGCTGCGTTGGCTAAATAGAAGGGAGCTGCCCCGCCTCTAGGCAGAGGTCTAGGACGATGCTCCAACGGCCGCCACAGGGAGGTGATGTCATGGAGATCGAGGCACCAGGCAATGTCGATGTCATGGCCTCGACGGCTCGGTGGTAGCAGGCGTTTAAGTACCCAGGGGCTGGCCTGTCGAGGCCCGGATTTAACGTGCCATTTTCATCACCTAGATCTTGAACCCGTCTCACACTGTTTGCACAACCACTATCGCCAATCATCAATCAACTTACAGGCCAACATGTCGGACGGCAATCAGTCGCAGCAGCCCAGCCTCATGGGCGGCCACGTCCAATACGTCAGAGGCGCAGCCGAGGTGCATGTGTACTCACTCCTTGTACAGGCAGTCACTGACAACCCATCCGCAGTCGGCAATCGGCAGCGTCACGGGCTCGCACGCGTGGAAGTCGTCGGGCGAGCAGGACAAGGCCGCAGGCATGGCCACGATGCAAAAGGCAGGAGAGCAGCGGGACCCGGCGCAGGGCTACGGCAGGGTCGAGGAGATGGCGGGCAAGGTGACGGGCTGCGAGGGCATGCAGAAGGAGGGTGCTGCGAGCAAGGCGAAGAATGAATAGGCATGATACGCGGAGTGCTTCTTGATGGAGACTACAGCAACAGGCTCGGTTACCTATGTGCATCCCCCGAAGCCCAAGGTGCGATGCAGGCGTGGCATTTCCACGATCACCTGAGCTTCCAGCATCCAGCGCTGTGGAATCGCAAGTGTTTTCATCAGGAGCAGGCAATGGCACCTGGCGTTCAGACGTCGAGAGACTCCTTCCTTCCCTTCCTCACCACACAGACTCCTGCCAACTGCCACTCCTAGAGACCTCTGGCTTCTCCCTGCTCGTGCTCCAGATCAACTCTCTTCCTCCTTTTCCTCCTCACCTCTCCGCCGTCTTCGTCTCCCAGCTTCGCACGCATCCCAGCTGTCAGCTCCGCCTCCCGCTGGCACCCCTTCCCCCCCCCCCTTTTTTTTGACTTGGACATCGTTACTGTCGCTCACGTCTTTCATCTCCAAGAATCAGCTTCTGCGCATGGGCAACTCCCATCGCTCGTGCTCGTGACTGCAAGATGTCGTCGACTCCTCTTCTCGCCGGCGCTGGGGGCCTTCCCGGCCCGCGTGTGATGCAGGACCATGTGAGTGCACGTCCAACCTGTGCGTGATGGCTCGCTTGGCTGACAAGACGCGTCCAACAGCCCGTGTTTCTTCGAGCCAGCCATTCACCATGGCGCTGCATCCCCCAGAATGTCCTTGTGGTCCTCCGAGGAATAGTCCTCGCCTACCTCACTGCGACGAGTGCCATGATCATGCACTACAAGCTCACCGAGGAGTCTGACAAGCCCCTTGCCCACCACCTCTTCGACTTTAGCTTGATCAGCCAAGCCTTGGTGCTTGTGTACCATCTCATCACCTTTGTGAGCCCCCTCCAACGCACCATCAACCTTGCGACTTCTGCTGATGTGTCTCTTTGCTCGCAGTCCTGGACCTTTACCCACTTGTACTATCCCGACCCCGACGATAATGAAGGCGGCATCGAGTCTTGGATCATCAAGGCCATGTCACTGCCCCGTAACATGGCCAGCCCGCGCAAGCAGGCCTACTTTTCCATGTTCTACACAACGGCCGCCGTCTTTGCCTTTATGAACTCGAACATCTACTGGTTCATCACGCGCCAGCACGAGGCTGCGGCTGGCCCTGACACCCTGTTGGTAGCCGCTGCGGCGACGGGCACAGACTTTCTGACCGCCTCCGTCTTGACTACAAACGCCTCGACCATGGCGCCGATCCCCGATGCTCCTTGTATGCTTGCCCGAACACTTGATGCGGGCGTAGCTGACACAGTTGAGCAGTCAGCGACCTCTTTGGCGAAGGCTGGTTCAATATCTTTGCCATTGTCAACTTGCACGGGGCCACATCGGTCATCATGGTCCTGGAGATGCTGCTCTGCAACAGCATCAAGCTGCCCCTTGTACGAAGCCTCAGCCCTATTTCCACGCCAACTGCCGCTGACACTTGTCCAGGCTCTCGGATTCCACTTTTTCGGCCTCTTGTTCAACTCTGGTCTCTACCTCGCCTGGGCTGCCCTTGGAAAGGCGGTGACGGGCTCGTCGCCCTTTTTCTGGCTCGACGAGGCCGAGGTTGGCAGCAAGGAAGCCGTGATTGCTTACTGCATAGGCTTTGTCCTCTTGTCGCCAGTCAGTGAGTTACGGCCCGCTTCCATTTCTGCATGTTGCTGGTTGGCTGACTTGGAGCTCGTTAGTGTACACGATGATGCTCGGGTTGGTGGGCATCCGCCAGGGCCTCACTAAGTCTCGCGGCGGCGGCGGSGCACAAGAGACGCTCGACTCTTGAGCGGTGTGGCATGTTTGTGAACCACTTGCCTGTACAGGCAACGACGGATGAGATGCAGGTGATGGTGATGGTATGGAAATGAGGTTGCTTATTGTGATGGAGGAGTCGGCGTGTTGAGAGGTGCGAGTTTTGGAGCATTGTTACCACACCTAGAAACACATATTTTAATGACTCTGAGAGTCGACGTGCATTAATAAACGCCCCTAGAGCTTTGTCTTCAGCTAAGGTGCCACTGTTGCGTGTGATGTACTTTTTGTTGTAGTGTAGTGGTTGGAACGAGATGCCTCCACTCCTCCACAGAGTCCACACACCACCTCGCTTGTTCCCGCCTGGGTCTCGAGCCCGCACCAATCAGTGGTTGGAGCCTGGATAATAATATCGCGATCCTTCCCTCTCAGGCACATTTGATTAGAGTTGCTGGCAGAGGATTGCGGTGACGCAGAGCACTGATGCCTGTCTTGCCGCGCCTATCTGGCATTCGGTCCACGGAACTCCGTGCTTGGTACGAGAAGGAGTCTTCATCCGACGACCCTGACCTCATGCTGGAGTCTGGGGCGAGATGGTGTGCGGTGGCATGGCGGACTTGGATGTGCTGTCTTCCGTGTTAGGCATCCACGGAGCGCTGTCAGCGACGAGCAGTCGAGCACGGGAAGCGACGCATCGTCGGCCTCTCACGTGGCCGCGTCGCTCAATCGGTACGGATGGCAGATGTGCAGCGTCAATGCGCGCTGTCGGTGCTGGCACTGTCGGGTGAATGTTGGCATCGCCATCCATGGCGATGTCTTGTGGCGACAGCAGTCCAAGGCCTGCAATCGGGGTACGTCGTCAAGTGTTGTTTGTTCATGGCAGTGAGGCGAGCATGTACCCCAGTGGCTGGGACCCCGCGTCCAGGACCAAACCAGGCATGCCTGGTACCTCGCTGACGTACAAAAGAGTCACGTCTCCCCGTCTCCTCGTCTTCGTCCTCGTCCTCTTCCTCTTCCTCCCCACACACAACCAAAGGGTCGCAAAGCTTTCACGAGGTTATGTCGTCTTGTCTCAAGGAGATATAATCTTCTGCCCGGGCCCAGTCAATCCTTTGTGCGTCACACACACTCTTTCAACCCCCCCTCTTCCCCCCGACTCTCCTCGCTCTTTTCGTCGCTCTCTAGCCAACTACCACGCAACCCGCGAGGGATCAGCAGACAAGCAACGCTCTTTATCGGCCGTTCCTTGTCTCCTGTCGCCGCCGTTGCGCGTCTCGTACGAAGTCGTTCTTTAGTTGCCAAAGGTCCAGTCACGATTGACTCGTCTACTGTCTCTCGACAAAACACCGCAGCCATGTTCAAGCGCTCATTCCGGTCGCAAGACCCGAGCCGCGTCGACAAGTCTGCGAGACTAAAGAAGCAGGGCTCCGTCCAGGATCCCACGAAGCTGTCGAAACTGCAGAGATCGCTCACCGAGCAGGACTCGATCCCGCAAAAGTCTGCCGCCGCGCCCTCGCCCATCGTGACGCTCACCGTCGGCCACGAGGGCCGGCTCTTTGCAGCGCACGAGGACGTGCTCCGCCAGTCGCCGTTCTTCGATGCGGCCTGCCGGTCCAACTTCCCCGATGCGCAGAGCAGGAGGATCTCCCTCCCCGACGAAGAACCCGAGGTCTTCTCCGCCATCCTCGAGTACCTCTACAAGGGCGACTACTACCCGCGTCTGCTGCACAACAAACACCGCAACTCTTGGGAGCTCGAGGACCGCGCGCGGACGCCTCGCACATCCCCAAACCCCGAAACCGGAGGTGGCCGCGCAGGCATCCCCTCGTCGTCCGAGCCGACCGTCTTTCTCTTCAGCGTGGGGGCCGACGTGCTCCGCGACACAGTCATCTACTGCGCTGCGGACCGCTACGGCCTCGACGAGCTCAAGCGTCTGGCCCTACGCAAGCAGGGGCTGCAGGCCGGCATCGATGTCGGCACCATCCTGCGGTCCGCCCAGTACGCCTACGCCCACACGCCCGACTCGGACAGCCGCCTGCGCGCTCATTACCTCGCCCTGATCATCCGCTGCCGCAAGACGTTCAAGCGGAGCGGGACCATGCAGGCTGAGATGGAGGCGGGAGGCAGCAAGCTGTTCTTCGACCTGTTTGTGGCCATGTGCAACCACCTCGACGACGTCATCGACGTGACGAACGCACKCACGCCGAGGACCGTCTGAGGGGGCCGTTGGCATGCGCACCGACACAACACGGGTACCCGATGCGCCCCGCGTGAGGTATTGTTTTGGAGGATAAGTTCGGACAAAATCGAAAAAACCACGAAAAAAAAAAGAACAAAAAAAATAATGCGATTCTACGGGGACTGTGGACACCGGACGGCGTTGGGTTGCTTTTCATGCTCCCTCATCAGATTGGCGTCTTCCATCTGGGAGTTGTTCTTTCTTGACTCGCTCCTCTGCTTCTTGCGAGGTGGCCGGCTGAAGTTTGATGAGTACATGAGCTGAGAGGATTTAATTCCGCCGTACATAGGCCGCGGTCCTCCGCTCGACCTTTTTGTGCTTTTTGCCTTTGTCGGTTTGTTTCCGCTGCGCCTTGTCGCGAATCTCTACTCGATACCCATGCCCGGCGGTGCCCGGGGCATTTTCTCCTCTGGCGTTTACTGGAACGCGATGTTGCCTTTTTGGCTGATTCAAGTTTTACGGCATCAGAATGGAAGTGGGAAGCAATGGCCTCTACGTACGGTCTGCTCTTTCATGTCTCCTTGGGGCCCAGATTGACACACCACGGCCCCTGATTTCAAAACATGTGGATGGACTGTGTTTCATGCTGTTTTCCTTTTTTAATGCAATGTCTACGGCCTGGCGTTTGACATAGACCATGGACGCGTGTGAAGAGGAAGAAGAAGAAAAGGAAACTCTATTAGGGAAGAAGAGGCAGGATTGTTGGGAGGAGACGGCGCCCACAGGCTGGGCATGCCGTCTCCTTCCACACGCTGCTTTTATCTCTTTTCTGAGCAAACATATGGCATCTTTGTGGTAAGATTGCTGACTTGACTAACATGTTTCTTCTCCTTTGTTCGGGAAGGAAGAAGACCCTGCATGGTCCTGGGGGGCGAGAGGCCGAGGAATGATGGCTACATGATCTTGATGATGGTGTATGTATAGGGTCGCGAGCGATCCTCCCTGGCGTGAGCACCGTTGGGGTGAGGTAATGAGAGCCGGTCACCTCGCTTGTCTTGTCACTGTGATGCGTGTCGTGATGCGTGTCGTGATGGTGTGAGACTAACATTCTGCTTTTGTGAAACGCGGTAGACTATGGAAACGTCCCAGGGCACGGGGTTAGTTGTCCTTCCACTTGACGACAAAGTTGTCAAAGCCGGCCTCGAGCTTGTCGGCCGTGTCCTTGGCCGGCCGCGCAACGGCCGCCGCAACCTCGAGCTCCCAGCCCTCGCCCGCGGCCTCGCCAAAGGGCCAGCAAATCTCCCTCATGGGCGTCTTCTTCCCGCCGTCGCCAACGTGGTGGATCCAGAGACTGGTCCCGCTGGCGCCGTCCTCGCGCTCGACGCTGATGGTAACGCTCTTCCTGCCGCTGCGGATGTCGTCGGCGCAGGGGGCGGGGGCGACGCTCCAGTCAGCCCAGGCGTCGCAGCAGACGGTGGAGAGGCGCGGCGCGCCGTCGAAGAGCTCGATGCCAGCCTTGATCCACTTGCGGGTCGCCGGGGTGTCGGACTCGGGGTTGTGGAAGACGAGGAGGATGCCGGCTTGGTCGAATTGCAGGGTGTAGGTGGCGGTAAAGGAGAGGGTTGCGGAGAGGAATTTGGTGGTGGAGTTTCTGGAATGGGTGCGGAAGGGGGCTGGGCTTGTTAACTGTTGTTTCGGTTCGTGTCATGGAAGGGATGTGCGATGATGGTGATGAGATGGCGAGGTGGCGAATGAGGGGGCGGGGCATTACCGGTAAAGACGTTGTGCGAGGGGGGCTTCTTCCAGATGTCGGTGTTGGCATCGGCCGAGAAACGGAATGTAGTCTCCATGCTGATGATGTTCAGCAGCCAGCGTGTTCGGGATGTGAGCTGGAGTCGAGAAATTGGGGGGAGAAGGATGCCTTCTTATACTAGGTACCTCTGTCCGCAGAAGGCGGATGTCGTCGACCGCTGCACAGGTGCGAGCCGACATTACCCCACTGACGAAAGTCAATATTAAGCTTAGTTGCCTCAAGCAGGTCGTCGGATCCACGGGCCTCGGTTCCAGCCGCGGTGAGGGGCCCTTGTTAATGAGGGTCGCTTCGAGGGCGGAGTTTCCTGTCCCGTGCCGGTTGGGTCTTGGGAAGAAGCTCGACGGTGTCGCGATGAGACGATGTTGAGCGCGCCCACAGCGCGAGGGTACTCGGGGACTACGGGGAGATGAAGAAAAACCATAGTTCTTCCTTTACGTGCAATGGGATGGGGTGTTTTTATTGGAAACAATTGGGCTTGCTGTCGCCGCCTCATCTCCATGCTCTGGGCGGCCCATCCCCCCGCTCGGGGGACGGAACCCTCGGGGGACGGAACCCGGCCGTCTGCATGGTCCCGCCGCCTGCATGGGTCTCGTTTTTGGCCGCATGAGAGGCCAGTCAACGAACTGTCGAAGCAGTCCATCCGTCTGCGATGGCACGGAATCCGTGAAGCTGCATGCGACTGTCGCACGGATTCCGGAATCCGGATGCACTATTGTCGGCCGGCATCGGGCCACCGGTAGGATATCGTGCTCTGTCCTCTCTGACCCATGCAGACGGCCGGGTTCCGTCCCCCGAACGGGTTCCGCCCCCGAGTGGAACCCTGGACGCAATCACACCGGTGCAGTAGGCAGAATCACCCAGCTTTGCGTCATGCCGTCTCAAGCCTGTTCTTCGAGACGATGGACACCCTGGGCCTCTTTGCGCAGCCCGGATTTTTGCCCATTGAGGGCGAGCCCAAGGCGCGGAGAGCGTCTCGGAGTACCGCTCTGCGACACGTCATGGTATATCGCATCGTCCTCACGAGTCACGACGGGAGCCTTGGCCTTTGCCCAGTTGTATTGCGTCGCCTCTGACTAGCCCTCGCGCTCGACATCATCTTGTGGTTCCTGTCCAGTGTCTCCTTGAAGCGAACGCTTTCGCGTGTGACAGCCACGTGTAAGTAATCAAGTGTTGGTTGTAGTCTGTCTATATTTTTGTCCCTGTGCAATTCCACGGGTCAGCAACACGGGTTCTGGGCTCCGAGCTGACTGGCCGACACGGGTTACGGTCTCCGAGCTGAACGACCTACACGGGCTCCGGCAACTCCAGCGTCAGCGCATATGCAGGCCCTGAAACATGCTCAGAACCCGGGACAATGTGCAAGCCACTTTCTTGGACAAACCATGTCGCCAATGGCAACTTGACACGATAACCAACAACACGGATTCCGGGCTCCGAGCTGAACTGAACTGACCTAAACGGGTTCCAGGCTACGAGCTGACTGGCTTACACGGGTTCCGGCAACTCCAGCCTCAGCGCATAGGCAGGCTATGAATACATGCTCAGAACCCGGGACAATTCTCAAGCCACTATCTTGGATAAAGCCATATCGCCAATGACAACTTGACACGATAACCAATAACACAGATTCCAGGCTCGAACTGACTGACCGACACGGGTTCCGGCAACTCCAGCCTCAGCGCACATGCAGGCAATGGATATGTTCGGAACCCGGGATGATACGCGAGCCACTATCTTAGATAAAGCAATTTCATCAATGATAGCTTGATGCGATGACTAGTACCATGGGCTAGCTTAGCAGGAATCATACGCCCGCGGAGGAGGCTTGGTATGTCAAAGCGTTGAAGCGAGCACATACTGACTGTCGACCCAGGCTATACTCCTGACAGGAGCTTCCGAAGGCACAGGTCGCAGCGCGGCATGTCAACTCTCTGCCAAGGGTGCCAGTGTCATCACAGTCTCCCGAGGCGCAAGATCGTGGTGAGTCAATACGAGCTTGTTGGATTGGAGACGTGTAGGTTCTTTCAAGACAAGTGCTGGCCCTCGCCCTTCAACTCTTGTCGTATGGAAACTAAGTCAGCCCAGAAGGCCAAAAGGGTCGAGACGTCCTCGAGCTTGGCTCTCGGAGGCACCCAAAGTGGTCATCCAGCCAGAATGACCCGCACTCGCCCGTGGCCAGTGACCCTGCCGTTGTCGATGCGAGACCTCAACGTCGGACGAAGGGGTGCAACGACAATGCCAAACGGTATGACGCGCACCAGCCTACACTCAACCAGGCATCTTCCAAAGCATGTCCCTCGATCCGATCCATGACGGCGAATAAAGTGTCCTCGCGTCGGACAGAGTACACCATGCGTGATACTCTTATCGCAAGCTGTGTGCGACTTACGCTGCCTCGCTGGAATCCTCAGCGGAGGCCGAGTCGTAGCCTTTTGCCAGATATCGATTCGACAGCGGCACGAGCCCAGAATGTTGCTCAAGTCTACTTTAGAGCGCTGTGTCAGGCGGATAGGAGACAGCAGAGGGCCTAGTCGAACTCGGAGATGCTGGGGAGATGTCAGAAAACAAACGCCCTGCATATGCACAACAGCACAGCCCTGTTTTGACCTGTTGGTTCAGCCATGCGCCGGTTGCACTGCCTGACAAGTCGGGCGCGGGGTTCTTGTCGTAGGACTCAGCCTCCGTCTCGTCGTCCATACATCGACTTGGCAAAGTTTCGCATCGTCTCCAAGAGCTACGCGGGCCGAAGACACCCCCTATCAGACACCACTATCATCTTCATCGAGCGACATCGCAGCATGGTCGTCGTACAGAAGTTGACGGCAGAGGCCCTCATTGGCGCCCCACGGCGCGGCCCAGCGATGCCCAATCGCGACGGGCGGCTTGCGTTGTATTCTGTGTCGACGCATGTATTCGGCGACGGAACCCTCAATGAGGTACGAGTGATGGACATTGGAACCGGGACCTCGGCCACGCTCTCTGACGAAGAAGGCGTTCACGACGCCGTCTGGATCCCGGGCACCTGCGATGACGTCCTCTACCTCAAGTCTAGCGACAAAGGGCGCACACAGGCCATCGTGGCGAGTGGGAGAGATGTGGCCAAGGAGCACTACGTTGCCGCCGAGTTTGATGCGCCGGTGGCCAATTTGAAGCTCAAGGCTCTGGATGATGCGAGTGTCGCCTTTGTTGTGACTGGCTTGATCGAGAATGGCTTGCTCTACAACGAGACGATCGTGGAGAGCAATTCTTCGGCCAGGGTCTTTGATACGCCCAACATTCGAATGGTGAGTACCCATCCAACTGCCACCTACCGGTCGTCCGTCTCACAATCACCTCCGTGGAGTGGAACGAGGTGTACCGTCCGCAAAGATACACGCTTTGGTACAACAAGCTCGAGCTCCATGACGCAAAGTGGACGCTACCGGGGGAGCTGCTCAAGCTCATCGACGACCCCAATATCGAAGCGCCGCATGGCATGTACGGGCCCGACAACCCCGGCGACCACTTTGACATCTGCCACCGAGGCATTGCATTTATCGGCAGAGACGTATCGAAGCGGCGGCCACACGAATCCTCGGCTTCTGTCCAGGTTTACGTGCCGATCGAGTCGTTCAGCTTGCCGCCGACTCGCAGCCCAGTACGCATCTCTAGTCCGTCGACTGTTGGCGTAGGCGTGGCCAGCAACATGAGGTTCGCGCCAAACGGCTTGACCATTGCCTTTCTCCACGTCGAGATTCGCGATGGGTACAATACACAGTTGTATTTGGCACCTGTCGACTCTGGCGATGCAGTCGGCGGTTTGTGCTTGACGCTTTACGTCATGAACCCCGAGCACGAACCGCCCAGGGGCTTCGAGTTTGCTGGCGCTTCTAATTCGCTGATTGTCCATCGAGAAAAGTGCGGCCGGTCAGTGCTTGACCATGTAGACCTTGGCACGGGGCGAACAAGCACGTTCTTCCGGGGGGGCGTCGTCGCGGCTTTCCACCCCCTGAGGCAAGATGACTGGGACGTGCTCCTGGTATCGAGCTCCAGCTTCATCGACAGCAGCCTCTGGCAGGTTACTCGCGTTTCTGACCCGGAAATCTCAACGACGGTATCATCTGCGACTAAGAATGGCGCCAGGTTCGGACTCTCAGCCGATATGGTCTCTGAATTCTGGTTCGAGGGCGCCGATGACGTGTGCGTGCACTGCTTCATGATCAAGCCTAGCAACTTCGACGCAGACAAGACGTATCCCTGGGTGCTGAGGCCCCATGGCGGCCCAGTCGCGTCGTGGACAGACTCGTGGAGTGTTATAGTCAGTCTCGCTGCTCTCAACTCGCACTATAACCATGTCGCTGACGATGTTGTGGGCAAACTTTGCTGCGTGGGCGGAACAGGGCTACGTCGTCGTCTTGCCCAACATCTCCGGCAGTACCGGCTACGGAGTGGAGTTTTCTCGGAGTACGCAGCTCTCGTAGCACGTTTGAAGCTGGTGCTAGAGCTAACATGTGCGATTCAGGGGTTCTCAACGAATGGGGAGGCAAGCCGTTCCAAGACCTCAAGTACCTCATTGGCTATCTCGAGCAGCTTCCCTTTCTCGACCCAAGCAAGGCCGTGCTCATGGGCGGCAGCTACGCCGGCTACTTGGTGAATTGGTCCATGGGCCACAATATTATCAAAAAGGTCCGCTGATGGCCCCTTGTTGTGTATCGCGTTCCTTGCTGACCCGTGCTCAAGTTCTGCTGCGCCGTCTGCCACGACGGCATCTTTAGCACCCCTTCGTTTGTCCTGCAGGAAGACTCGCTCGTCGACACGGGCGACTACGGCAACTCGCGCTACCCGTGGGAGAACCCAGGGGCAATGCAAAAGTGCAATCCCGCGCGGCCGGAGCTGCTGCGCAACTGGGAAAACGCGCCGCCGACGCTCATCATCCATAGTGAAAAGGACTATAGATGCCCCATCACGGAGGGGCTGGCCGCCTTTAACACGCTACAGGCGATGAACGTCCCGAGCCGGTTTCTGACGTTTGCGGACGAGGGCCACTGGGTCGAGGGGCCGGAGAACTCTCTAGAGTGGTACTGTGTTGTTTGGGATTGGGTGGGACGGTGTGTGAATGGGGAGATTGAGCGAGGCAGCTCTGACTGGTGCAAAACGGGGTGATGGTAAAGCCAACCTGGCGCATTTCACGACAGCATACGGCCCGAACATCGACAGGGCCGTCTCTCGGTACTATTCACAAGTTTACCTCCGTCACCTTATCCACACTGTCACTCAACTGCCGTGCACCACCCTCGCCGGGGCACCCGGAACTCAGGCCCGACGAGACCATGGCCAACATCGTGTCAGGCATGGACCACGTCCGCAGCCAGATCCAAGGCTCCGTTCGGAAACCGACGGCCGGCCAACGCTCGCCAAGGTGATGTGACGACACCCCAGAGATGGCCCGAGGAGCCCATGTTCCTATCGCATGTGCTTCAATGTAAACAATAAACATGTAGCCAAAACTCTGTGTACTCCGGGGCACCCAGGAAACCAGACGCGAAGACTCTCGAGGTCCAGTCGAGGGGCTTCCAAGTGGCCAATGCGAAGAGGTCTAATACCGAGTAGGGCGTTGTGCTGTCGCTCGACAGTCGGGAGTCGGGGCTTTACTTAGGTCGGCCCGCAAAAAAAGCCACGCCTAGCAGGCTTTAATTACCTTATCTCGCTCCACTCCCATCTCATGTTCACTCAATTAATCCGTAGAGCTTAGCAAAATCCTCTCCCAGGCCTTGGGCCTCGATCGGTTCAGTATTTGGTTTGTTTGAACCCACATCTTGTCCATGCTCACCAGCTGAGTCGGCCGTCTGCCGCCACCTCAAGCTGCGGCTCGCAAGGACTCCCGCCCACATGCGCCTGCTCGTGTGCTCAGAGGCGTGACGTCCTACCTATGGATCGAAGGGCATACCACGACGGGTCGCCGTCGGAGGACATCTTCGAGTATCTCACCTTCCTCCGCAACCCTGGCGACTGGGAACGATGGTCCCGGGAGATCGAGGGCTTCTCGAGGGCGTGGGGCGTCTGGGACTACGTCAACCCTGACGCGACGGAGCAGCCGCAGAAGCCCGGGAGACCAGAACTGCCGACACCCCCTGTCGCTTGGGATTTCCCTAAGCGGCGAGTCTACGAGTCAAACGAGGACTTCCAAGTCCGGTTCCAAGAGTTCAAGTTCGAAAGAGAATTTCTCAACACCGAGTACGACATGTACCGGGAGCGCTATCGCGTCGACTGCCAGGAGTATTCCATCAAGCTGACCGACTACACCAAGGCCATGGAGAGGCTCAGTCAGCTCAATATAGCAATCTACGCGACCTGCTCGGGCACCTGGAGGGATTGCATCACGGATCAGAGCACAGCCACACCGCAGTCCAAGCTCAGAAAGCTAAGGGAGAGCATACGGCCTGTCGACCATCCTGTCGGCGATCTACTACTTGTCGATCTGCCTGTCGACTTGCCTACCAATCCATCTGTCGATCCATATGACCACCCGTCTTTCAGCCTATCTGCCGACCCATCTGTCGACCTGCCCGCCGACCAACCCGGTGACCATCCCGCCGACGTACCTGTCAATTTTCCTGCCAAACTGCCTGTCCAACCAACTGTCGGCCCATGCATCGACCATTCTGGCGACTCAGTTGTCAACCAACTTGTCAGAGCTCCCAGAAGAGAAGATTCTCGCTTCAAAGACTTCAGGGCGGTCGCCGCCGCCCAACATGTGACTGACTGGGAGGCCTGGACTCATGACTTTCTTGTCGCGTGGGGCCGGTGCAACAAGCAGAACGACCCTCGAATCGACGACGAAGCCAGAATGGCGTTTCTGGACGCGGCTTCGAAGCGCAGCAACACCTTCTTCGAGAAATGGCGCGCCAAGCTTGACGTGTCCGCGGCCCAGGGCACGAAGCCCATCCGTGTTCCTGAGCTCGCAGGCGAGTTCCGCGCCGCCCTGCTGCGGGAGCAGGCACAGGCCCCGGGCGCTCGCATTGCAAATGGCCTTCGGCAGAAACCGCCCAAGGGTAGCCAGAAACGGTCGCTGGAGAGCTGGCGCGAGTCGGTAGACATCCAGAGCCAGCGCTCCGACAGTCAGAACCAGTCCGAGACGGAGTACAGGAAGTGCCCGGGCTGCCTCATGCAGCATCTAGTCAAGCCGGACGCCTGGTGGGAGACGTGCTTCGTCTACCACCAACTCAGCGGCAAGAAGGAGGTGCCGTCGTTTTTCTACGTCACCATGGCCAGCCAAGTCCAGGTGGAAGACTGGCTGCGGAAGCATCCCAAAGAGAGAGAGTTGGCTGACGAGTGGGAGCCGGAGGAAGGCATGGACACTGATAGAAGACAGGCTGTCCAGGACTTGGGTTGGTAATGATTACGCCGCAGGATTGCCATCTACTTGGGGTCATGTATGTTTTTTAATGTAGCATCGATGTCATCATAGCGTCAGCGTGTGCCATAATATCACAACGGAGCACGTCGAGCACCGACTTCTTCCTCGGATGCCGGCTTGCCCCCAACTGTGGAAATCAAGTAGCGTGTGCCACCAGGGTCGCACATTGCAGGCAGAAAAGGCACCACATACGGCAGCCATTTGTTAGCAAGTCCTCTACTTATCTCTCCAGCTCTCTGCCAAAATCAACGAGCCGGAGCCTCGTCGCGTCCCTGGGATGGAACTGTGCCACCTTGGACCTGACCAGGAACCTGGCCGCCGCTGATTCCCGCGCCAGCGTCACATACGATGCCGAGTTATCTCCCTTGGCCTCGACGAGCGCGTTCAGGAGCGCCTCGGTCAGCTGTCGCATCTCTCTGCCCGCCGCTGCGACTTCGTCGCCCGCGTCCCCCTGCCCTGCCTGCTGATCGCCCGTGCCCCAGATGTCATCTATGCGTCGCTGTCGCTTATCTTGGTTCACGCCGTCTTTGGCCTTCTTTGGCTTGCCTTGGGCGTTGAACCCAGCGGCCAGGTCTTCGGGGCCAAGGCCCATGGCGTCTCCGACGACGGGTCCGCCGAGCTCCTCCGCCGCCAACATTGCTGCCAGGTGGCCGTCGATGAACACATGCAGGGACTTCATCAACTTAGACGTCTCCTTGTCATAGTTCTTCTTGTTCGTCTCCAGCTCTTCTACCCGCTTCTTGGCGCCGTCCTCGGGTTGCAGCTCAGCCTGCGACTCCAGTTCCTCCCGCAGGGACTGGATCCTGGCGTTGAGCGCATCCGTCAGCAGCTGCTGGTCTTTCAGGTTGGCGCGGTCATACTCCAGCTGCCTCTGAGCTTGCTCATTCTCGGCTCTCTGCGAGGCCAGATAGGCGTTGGATTCCACAATGGTTTGGTGAGTCTTGCGTAGGGCTACCAGGGCCGGGAGAACGGACCCCGGGAAAGGCAAGAAGGGTTCAGAGTTGGTCACGTCTTCGAGAGCCGACTTAATGACGCTCGCCTGCCCCTCGGGTGGCAGAGGGGTCTCCTTCTGGGTGGACCGTATCTGATGCGTTCGAAGTCAGCCATGAAGCCCGCATCATGTCCTTCGCGACGCGTCGGTCCCTCACCTTTTCGAGCTCCGTCTCATGCTCGCGGACTTTTCGTTGGAGCTCCTTCAACGAGTACTCCAAATTGGCGGCATACACCTGCGCCTCGGAATTGGGCGATCTGTCGTCCTCCATCATGCGCGTCGCACGCTTGAAGCTCTCCCAGGGGTTGAAGGGTGCAGATCCACCGCGGCGCGTCCCTTGCTTCTCGGCTAAAGGCTGTGAAGCGCGCCCTTGCGTGGTGGAGATTCGGTAATGCGGGCACTCGGTTCGCTGCAGATATTAATAGCGGCTATCTCTGCAAATAGCTAGTATTGCGGACCCGAGATAATTCTATGGTTGTCGCAGTCGAGCAGGGAACGCGGTGCCTGAGGCCGGCGTTCATTCTCACACGAGCGGGAGCCGAAGAGCTGCCGTGGCTGACAACTGCCTGGCAAGGAGCAGTGCACAGTGCGCGTGTCCGCTGCGACTTTTCTAGCGCACTGAACTAGGCGGGGCACGTGACGCCGCCGCACAGTGGGCAGACAGCAACTTCCTGGTTCCATTGTACCTCCACCCAAACCTCTCCCCAAACAACCTTCGCGACGCGCCTCCTCACCGTCGTTTTCTCGTTGGGCCACGAGGCATCCATCCCGTCGCACTCTCTCCCCATCCGTCCGACCCATTTGAGGTCGCGCCCCTTCTCTCCCCGCCTCTATTGCCCTCACTGCCGCCGCATCTCCGCATCGTCTTCTCGTTGCGCAACCAACAGACCAGGCCAAGGAACCCAGCAAATCCCCTTGCGGTTTTCGTCGGCCCGTGGTCGCCTGCCAGCTGCACACGCACCAACTTCTGCTGCTTTGCCACACGCCAAGCCCAGCCGGCTGCACCTGGAGCTAGCAAAAGAAAAACAGCAAAGGTTTGCTTTCGAGCCGAGAACTTACCTCTCTTCCTGCCGCTTACCTCCTCCTCTCCTGTTTTCAAGAGCCTGCAACCCCAGTCACGACCGCATCACGTCCTCTGCCTGCACTGCCAGCCTCCGCAACCTCCATCCTCGCACCTCTCTCACCTTCCATCCACCACCTGGGAGATCACCAAAAGGAAAGCCCTGGAACACGTCGACGCCCACGTCTACAGATCAAGTGCTGCAGCGCCTGAGCGGGAGAAAAGGATTCCCTTGGAGTTCCACACATCGTCTCGCACTTCAGCCCGTCCTCTGTTTACCACCTTGACCCGCGCCGTCGCGACACTAGTCAAGTCACTTCACGCGCATTGCAGAGAAAACTCGATCCCACCGACCTCGTCACTACACCAGCACGTTTTCCTTCGGAAATCCACTGAGTGTAGATAAGTCGAGAATATAAGAGATCTTGGTCATCTCGCCTTTCAGCCAACTCCCACCCATCTCTTCACACGACTCGTCGTGAAAACTTACCTGACGCAAAATGTCTGCGTCGCCCCCGCAGCCCACTCAGTCGGCCAAGCGCCCTCTTGAGGAGGCTTCGTCGCCCTCTCGCGCGACCGATCAACCCGACGCCAAGCGCCCCGCGCTCGACAAGGTCATCAAAAACGATGACGAGGCTGAGGCTCCCGAGGCTGCCATCGAGACCCCTGGCCAGGACGTCGACGAAAACGCCAACGGCGTCCAGTCGGAGGAGGCTGATGCCGCTGTTACCACAACCACTGCCACTGCCACCGCCACCGCGGCGACCGCTGCTGCTCCTGCGGTGCCTGCCAACATCGAACCAGCTGTGAGCTCTGCTGCGACCAACGACGAGACCGCCTGGATCCATATCCGCGCCGTCATCTCGAGCCCTGAGGCCGCCACCATTATTGGCAAGGGCGGCGAGAATGTCTCGAATATCCGCAAGATGTCCGGCGCTAAGTGCACCGTGAGCGACTATCAGAAGGGCGCCGTTGAGCGAATCCTGACTGTCAGCGGTATTGTCGACGCCGTTGCCAAGGCATGTCCACGCTGCGCCCAACTTTGCTTCAAGCTCGTATCGGTTGCTAACCAAAACACCTAGGCTTTCGGCCTGATCATCCGAACTCTGAACAACGAGCCGCTCAATGAGAAGTCTACCACTGCGTCCAAGACGTACCCCCTTCGCCTCCTGGTCCCTCACCTCCTCATCGGCTCCATCATTGGTAAGGGTGGCGCCCGCATCAAGGAGATCCAGGATGCGTCGGGTGCCCGCCTCAACGCTTCCGACTCTTGCCTGCCGATGTCTAGCGAACGGTCGCTGGTGGTCATGGGAGTTGCGGACGCCGTCCACATTGCAACCTACTACGTCGGTAGCACCTTGCTCGAGCAGCTCAATGAGCGATTCGGTGGCCCGACCGCCTCGGCGTACGCCACTCGCAGCGGTGCCCCTGCAGGCGCCATCCCCGGTGGCATGCAGGTTGTGCCCTACTCTCCTCAGCCAGCCGGTGGCCTCTTTGGTCGCGCGGACCACTATGGCCGCCACCAGGATCGGCGAGGCGGCCCGCAGCACATGCCGCCTGCTCCTTACCAGCAGCAGTACGCTCATGGAGCTGCACAGCCCAACCCGGCCATGCCCATTCACTACGGAGCGCAGCCAACGGCTTACGGTGCCGGACCTCATGTCCAGCCACACATGCCCCATCACGGTGGCCCGCAGCCGCACGGAGGCCCGCAAGCCCAGGCCATGCATGCTGGTATGCCCGGTGGTCCCATCACGCAGCAAATCTTCATCCCGAACGATATGGTCGGCGCCATCATTGGCAAGGGAGGCCAGAAGATCAACGAGATCCGACAACTCAGTGGCAGCGTGATCAAGATTAACGAGCCGCAGGACAACAGCAACGAGCGTCTGGTCACGGTCACTGGAACTGAGGAATGCAACCGGATGGCTTTGTACCTGTTGTACTCCCGTCTGGGTAAGGACGATGACGACATCGCCCAATTAATGATCGAGCTCTAACGTGTCTCGCTGCAGAATCCGAGAAGCATCGAGTCTAGGCGGCCGCAAGCATTGACGGGGTCTTGCAGCGACTACGAAGCCACGACGAGGCTACGACGAGGCTACGACGAGGCTACGACGAAGCTACGAGGAATCTCGTGGGAGGAGTTTGGTGAAGGAGAACTAGTGTGCATGTTTGAGTAATCGAATTCGAGGGCAAGGGAATGGGATGGCAGATATGCCATGTTTACCGCAACTCACGTAACGACAACGTGAGACGACTTCGGCCCGAAGTCTGATTTGAGGACGACGATTCAGCTAACACTCAACCGAATGGACCCCGGGGGTGTACACGTATACTGACATGACAGTCTTGCACGAGGCAGTCGGGCGCGGTGGTGGCAACTCGGGGGCGTTTACTGTTCGATGGGACAGGCCAGATCTTACAATGTTTGTTACGTTGCTTTTTACAGGGGAATGGTCATTTGGGCAGTCGAGGGGACTGCAACGGTACTTGTTCTAATAGCGCACATGGTTCTCCCGGAGTTGCCACTGCAGTATTCTGTGAAGCCGGTGTGTGCATGTGCGTGAGGCGTCTCACGGGCGACTGGCTCATTGATGGCCAGGCGAGAGTTGATCCTGTGTGGGATGGCTGCTGTCAAAGATGATTTCGCTATATATCCAAGAGGGCAAGTGCTCGTATACAATGGCCATGTCGTTGCAACACGCACGGCGTCCCAACATGTCGTCTTGCACCAACTCCAGGCTAAGTATCGACATTGATTAGTTGCCCCCGGCGGTACGAGGAGGTTAAAGTTTGGTCAGTTTGACGTGGTACTGAGGCACGTGAGGTGTCAGCCGCATGGGGTGTTGCAAAAGGTACGACTTGGCATGAGCCTGCGACTTACCATGTCGACGGACTGGCGGTCCTCTCTGACGTAGTGGACGTTGTTATCGATGACTGGAGATGTGTGAGCACCGCACCACCCTCGAGAACTGGACAGACGATGTTGCTCGAAACTCACGTTTGCCGTCGCCCCTCTGCGCCAGGTGGGCCTCCTTGGTGTCCCAGCCCAGGATCATGCTCACGGTATTGCCGTCGGGCGCAATGACGCCATCCTGCGTCAGGACCTCGAACTGGCCGAACGCAGAACCGTGATGGCCCGGCAGGTGGCCGGCAGCGACGTTGGCGGCGAATGGCTTCATGCGGCTCTCGAGGAAGCCATCGGTGGCGCCGTACGCGGTGAAGACCTCGGTGCAGGGGGCATTCAGCGCCGCGCCGACGTCGCCGCGCAGCAGGGCCTTGGAGAAGATGTAGGAGTCGGTGACGGCACGGAACGAGGCGAGCCAGCCGGTGAAGCTCGGGGAGGCGAGGAAGGCGTCGAGGGCGGCAGCCGAGGCCCAGCGGACGGCCCAGGTCCAGGTGGCCGGGCGCTCCATCTGCTGGCCGAGGTAGATGGCCTTGACGCCGGGGACGGCCTGCAGCTGCGCGGAGACGTCGGCGAAGGAGGCCGGGGGGTGGGATGGGTCGGGCTGGAGGGAGGGCTTGAAGCCGAGGGTGGCGACTTGGACAAACTCTTGGGAAGCCATGGTCTGTTTTATGATGTGGTTCATCTCACGCCGTGCGTCTGAGCCTCGGGCTCTGAGCGCGTGGGCGTCGTGTATATGGGAGCGGGGGGCGGAGCCGGAGAGGGGCCGATCAGCAAGTCCCGAAGAGCCAATCCCGATCGGTCCGGGGCGAGAGGAATGTGGGACAGCTGAACCCCGTGTCTTGCGTCGATCTCAAGGGCACGCAGGCTGTATGAGGAATGAACCGAGGGAGCATGGCAGGTCTTGCTTGACTACGGAGCCGGAGTCGGGGCCTTTATATGGAAACCCACAGGCCCACGGGGTTTACAAAGGCCTGCGATAACGGCTCTGAGCTCGGCCAAGCTGCTCGATGGATCCAGCTGGTCCCCTTTCGTCATCCGTCTCCAGCGTGGCGATGATGGTACATTTGGGGGCCTCAAGGGTATGTAAGTCCCTCACGGGTCCGTTGGTCCAGGCCGTCGACAGCGGACGTACGAGCACAGCGGCTCACAGGCAGGATATGGCGGGTGAGCGATAACCCCCCTGGCCATCATCTTGGTGCCCTCTTGGTGCCAGCAGATTCATCTTGATGCCGCGGATCGTTCGAGATCTGGCGTCATGATCCTGGTGGCGCGGTCCGGCAACGGAGCGGGCGGGCTGGTTGGGGCCTAGGGTAAGCTAGTCCGGCTCGGCACAGCTCGAGGCTTGACTGGGCCGGCTGGAGCGGAGCTTACCTCTCTCTCTGCAACCCTCTCGACATCGGTTTGCTAATGCTTGAACAATTAATCTAGGCTTTTTACCCGTTGTTCTTGAGCTTTTCATCAGGTGGTTCGGCCGTTTGACTCCTTGCCCGACCTGCCCGACCTCGTATGGTACCTGCACCGGCACGCAGCGTACGGCCGTCGTCAGCCGAGACCTTCAGCTCCGCGTTCTGCATTTCTTCGCCTCATCCGAGAGCCCCTATACCTTCAGACGCGCCGTTTTGTTCAGCAACCGCCACCAACACGAGATTGACGACCCAAGACGCAGTCTAAGGCCCCTGGGAAGGTGACGCTGTATTCCGTCGCGCATCGGCTCACATATTCTTCCCTGGAGCTCAAGGCGGTCTGTCACGTGTCACCTCATCTCTCATCGCAACTTCCCAGTCGCCAACCTCAACCACCTCAGCCTCAACCTCAACTCAGCTTCAACACCACACCCACAGCTCAACACCCACCGCATATCAGCCATGGCAGCATCCCGCGATGATGCCAACGGCCACGAGCAGGCCCCCACAGAGCTCAACCTCTTGACCCTCAACTGCTGGGGCCTGCTGCACATCTCGACCCTCCGCACCCCGCGCCTCCTCGAGATCGGCCGCCAGATCGCCGCGCTGAGCCCGCCGCCGCACGTCGTCTGCCTGCAGGAGTGCTGGGTCCAGGACGACTACCGCGCCATCCGCGACGCTGTCCGCGACGTCCTGCCCCATGCCAAGTTCTACCACAGCGGCGCGTTCGGCGGCGGCCTGGCCATCATGAGCCGCTGGCCCATCGAGGAGAGCTCCATGGTGCCGTATCCGCTGAACGGACGCCCGACGGCCTTTTGGAGGGGCGACTGGTATGTCGGCAAGGGCGTGGCGTGTGCGACGCTGAGGATTGGGCCGGGGAGGCGGGATGTGGTTGAGGTTTTCAACACTCATGTGAGTCCCCTCTTATTCTGAGGTTGCCACATTATGGATGGCACATATCGCCATGCTAACAAGCTAGACTCATGCCCCCTACGAGAGTGGCCCCGACGACTCTTACCTCTGCCACCGCACCGCCCAGTCCTGGGAAATCGCCAAGCTCCTCCGCGCCGCCTCGCAGCGCGGCCGTCTCGTCCTCGCCCTCGGCGACTTCAACATGTTCCCCTGCTCCCTCCCCCACCGCATCATCACCGCCCGCAGCCCCGTCCGCGACGTCTGGCGTGTCCTCCACCCGCACAGCTGCATCGGCCCCGCGGATCACCCCGACGAGATGGCCCGCGGCCTCCCCATGCCCACGGCCGAGTTCAACCTCCGTGAGAACGGCGCCACCAGTGACGGCCTGTTCAACACGTGGCGCTGGACCTAGAACCGGCAGAACAAACTTCGCGCCGGCAAGCCCTGCCCCGTGGACCCCGAGGCCGAGGACCCCAACGGCAAGCGGCTCGACTACATCTTTGCCTCGAACGGTGATGTCTCCGACGGCCGCGGCTGGGTCGTCGAGTCTGCCTCGGTCGCCCTCACGGAGCGCCATCACAGCCTCCACGTCTCCCTGTCCGACCACTTTGCCGTCTACGCCACCCTCAAGCTGCACACCTTATCTACCTCCGCGGACGTGACCGCCGCCGCGGGGGAGGACACGTCTACTGGCTTCGACGCCCAGCTGCGCGCCTCCCAAGACTTCGACTACGACGATGCCGGCGCGATCCCCATCGCCGACTACGACGAGATCCTCGACATGACGCACAGGTACACCGCCCGCGAGCGCAGCCAGCGCCGCCGCCGCTTCGCCACCTTCTACGCCGCCCTCGCTGCCTGGATCGGCTGCCTCGTCGCCGTGTGGTTCAGCCCCCGCAACTTTGTGTCCTTTTTGCTCATGCTCCTCGCCAGCCTCGGGCTGACCGCCGGCGTCGTCGACGGCCTGCTCGCCCTGCTATTCTTCTCGGGCGAGATTCGCAGGCTCAAGGAGTTTAAGTGGGAGATTCAGAACGCGAGAGCCGCTGCTGTTGCTGCTACCGGCAAGGGAGGCAATGCAGAGGCGCGAGTTGCAGAGCGAGCATCGTTGCAAAAACATGCATGATCACACATGGACAGAAGTTGTGAGCTGGACTCTTGGAGGGCACCATGCGGAGCCGTGTATCGAATAGCATCGTAGAAGACAAAGTCTATCATAATGTATAATGTCGTCTAACTCTGTTTTGCGTGCTCCTTTTTCTCTACTTCTATCTCTCTCATGTCCCCCACTCGCAAGCAGCAAGGGGCCGAAACCGCTGCGCTCAACGGCACCCACCTAACCTAACCCATCGTCCGCTAACTAAAGCAATGATCCAGCGTCGTGGGCAGACCTGCTTCAGGCCGTCCACTTCGGCATCGTGTAGCCTCCCGGCCTTATCCGTCTCCAGGCGTACCCCATGAACGCCGTCTCTTTCCTCACGTCCATGGCCACGTCCTTGGTGCTCTCGTCCCGCAGCAGGATATCCCTCGGTCGCTTGCGCTCTTTCCGCCCGTACATCCTGATGAAGTGCTTCAGCACCTTCCTCTCGTTCAACGTCAGCTTGAAGACAGAGTCGATTCTGTGGTCGGCGCTGCGCAGTCTCGCCGAGTCGTACGGCGCCGAGATGAGATCTATGGCGATATTCTGCACGTAGGTCCGGAACTCGTGTAGGATCGTCCTGACATCGTCCGGCGTGACGTCGACCGTCGAGGGTGATGAGGCTGAGAAGTCCTCGATTGGCTCCGACTCGTCAAAGTAATGCGTGTCCTCGATGCTCGTAATGTGCGGGATGAACGGTGGGCTGATGGTGTGAATGCGGTCCCAGGGAAAGTTCTTGAACCACCGGTGCGCCTTGATATCCTCGGCATCGTCGGGAAAGACGAATCGGCCAAAGAAATCGGTGGACCGTCGCGGATCGACCAGACCGCGATCCTTCATCTGATATCGTTTTGAGCACAGCCGTATGTCCTTGTCCTGGATCAAGCGGTAAATCAAGTCCTTGCACTTGTCGCTCACGAGCGGCCTGTGCGGAAAGGAGAAGAGCCTCTTGTGATCCTTTTCATATCCGTCAGCACGACATGAGGAGCGCCGTCTCTCCAGGATGAAGGCTTACCAGAATGTTGTTCTTGGTCTGCTTTCGACCATCTTCTGCGAAGAAAGGCGTATGGCCGTAGAGACATTCGTACAGAATGATGCCAATGCTCCACTAATCGCATCTCCCGTCGTATTCGGAGCCTCTGCACGCCTTGATGACTTCAGGCGCCATGTACTGACTGGTACCAACCACCGAGTTGGCCGTGGCACGATTGCCGCACCTGTTCCTCCACCCAAGAAGACGCGGCAGATCGTCTTTGCTGGGCTCGTCCTGCTTGTCGTGCCGCTCCAACACTTCCTTCATTGACTGAAGCCATGGAAGCTGTGTGGAGATGTTTTCACACTTCTTTTGGTCGTCTGCGTCGCCATCGATGCTGATCCCTAGTCTCTGCAGCAGAGAATACCGTTGGCAGTTGTAGTATGAAGCGTCGTGGGACCAGTGGCCATCAAAGGCAAGCCCGAAATCCGAAATCTTCAGATGGCCAGACGCCGAGATGAGGAAATTGTCCGGCTTGATGTCGCGGTGGATAAACTTCAGCCGGTGAGCCTCCTCAACGGCAAGGGTCATCTCTGCAATGTAGAAACGAGCGACAGACTCGTGCAGAATGTTTTCGCGGATCAGCAGACCCAGGAAGTCGCCGCCGGGCATGTACTCCATCACCAGATAAAGGCTCTTTGGATCCTGGAAGCTGGCAACCAGGGGAACAATCCTGCAAAGCATCAGCCTGCGTTGCTATTGTTCCAAGAGTGTCAATGACGCACCAGCTCGCCCCCTCTGAGGCTACGAGGAAGTCTCTCTCCGCACGAAGATGGCCTTCTTGGCCGCTGCGAAGCATGTCTGATTTCCGTATCACCTTCATCGCGAAGACCTGTTTCGGATAGACGTGCTCCGACTCGGACTTTTCGCGTACCAGCCTCACTACACCGAAACTGCCCCTGCCCAGGATCTTCAGAGACTCGTACCTGTCGGTGTGAGAGGCAGAGCCCTTCCCTTTCAAAGATGTTAGCGATTGTGCCCGGAGCACGCGTGTTTCTCGGACGTGGCATGTCTCTTGCTGGTAAGATGACAGGCGTATGGCTTCTTTTTGGTCCATAGTCAGATGCGGGCTGTAGTAGAGCTGGGACTCTAGGTACTGGCGTCGCAAGTTTCGAGCGCTTGGCTTGTTCAGTAGTTCATTGAAGTGTGTCTCTAGATATATCTTCGCGGCAGCTGCCCTTTCAACCGTCAGGACTGTCGGCTGTGCCTGGAAAGCCCCCTCGTCGATGGTCTGCAGCGTGCCTCCGTCGGGGCTGGACTTGGACCACGGATGCCTGCGGCTGTGACGCCTCTTGAGACTGTCTTTCATGGATGTTGAATCGGAGAATCGGGAATCGACAGAAGTCTTGCGCGTGGAATCGTTTCCTATGGCCGACGTCTTGCTGCTCCTGTCCGACGACACGGAACTGCCCGGCTCACTCGAATGGCCGGCGCGAACGCTGGCGAAGGCCTGGAGCGACGTTCGTCTCTTCAATGGAGAGCCGCGCAGCACGACCGTGGTGCTTGAATCGAGGCCCGAGACGAAGCCCAGCTTCTTGACCAGATCTCTGGGTGTGATTCCTTTGCCCTTGCGTGGCGTCGGCGGTCGACTGTCGCCGTATCCATCGCGAGCCACGCCCTTTCCTTTGTCTGTCGCCGGACGGTTTTCGCCAGGGCTCCATTCAAGAACGGTAGAGCTTTCTGATTCTATAGGACCCTGAGCCACAAGTCACCCCTTTGCTGGGCAATGCGGATATCACTTACCGGTGCGGCTGGTTCGCCCAATGGCCCTGATGGCGCCTCGGATCTCGGACCAGACGCTGGAGCCGCCATGGCCAATCTTCAGTACATTTCCGTCATGGGGGTCCTCTCTGTCGGCGGCCTGAAGCGGCGACGGCACGTTTGGCGCGATAACGGGCGTCGGCTCCAGCACTGGACAGCTTCGCTTGGTGAGGAGACCAGGGCGCATCTTGCTCAGCCAGCAGTCCTAGCGATCGACGTCCGCAGCATGAGTGCCTCCACTGCAAGTGGATGACCGAGATGTTGATATCCAAATAAAGGAATGACAATATCATAAGCATGCGCACGGGTGGTCTGCCTGAAGATGGATGCCCGTGCATGAGGAGAAGAAGGGCAGACAACACTAGGCCAAACCAGAGACAAGGCCATGACGATTGTTGCTCCCAGGCACGAGGAAAGACCAGAGTAGCCCCTTCCGTAGGCCATGCCATCCGTTCAGTGTTGGCCACGCGTCAGTGCATCTCTTGCCTTGAAAGGACAGCGTTTGGGAAGCTCTAGGAGGTGGTTCTCCAAAGCACGGCTTCTCACTGGGACATCATCAAACATGCATGAAGCACGGCGTTTATTCCGAGATGCCTAAAAGAGGCCCTCAACTAACCGTCTGTTAGTTTCAGGGAGAGATGTTACAGAGAGAGCAGACTCTATATACGCCAATCCATGCAATGCAGTTTCTCGTCTCGTCATCCCCTCTCTAACCAACTGCATCTTGCATTCTGCGTCCTGAGGGCAGACACAGACGCTAAGAGGCTGCCGGTCCAAGACTGCTTAGCATCGCATGGCCAAAGGAGGGAATTCCCAAGTCTGGACTAACGCCACTACCCAGCTCTCGGCCAGAATTATCGGGCGAGTTGCAGCCGGGTATCAATACACCGTTGTTTTTGGGACAAAGGAAACACGTCATCGAATCGACAGCCTGCACGCTCACTTGATCTCCAGCAGCTTGACATCAAACGTCAGCTGGCTGTTGGCAGGGATGCCGGGCATGCCGCGAGAGCCGTAACCCAGCTGTGCCGGGATGGTCAGGCGTCGCTCGCCGCCAATGGACATGCCGATGACACCGACGTCCCAGCCCTTGATAACCTGGCCCTTGCCGACCTTGAAGGAGAAAGGCTTGCCCTTCTTGTTGGCTGCGATTACAAGTSAGTAACCTGAATGGCGCGGCTTAGGTTGGGAGACGCTGCTTACCATCGAACTGCTGTCCGTTTGCCAGCTTGCCAATGTATCTAACGCCGACGGTGTCCCCGTTCTTGACGGTTCGTCCGTTTCCCACGGTGCGGTCGTCGATGGTCACGCCCTGGACCACCTTGACACCGACGGAGCCCTTGCCAGCTTGCTTGACCTTCTCGGCAGAACCAGTAGGGCCCTGTTCGAGGTTCTTGGCGAACTGAACCTTCTTGTCCTTCTTAGCGTCCTCAGCAGCGACAGCCTCGCCCTTGTTGTTCTTGAGTTTCTTCTGCTGCTTCTTGGACAGCTTGGAGTCGTCAGCCTTGGCGATCATGTCGTCGAGGTTCTCGGCCTCTGCAGCAGTGCGCTTGTTCTTGCCCTTCTTGGCCTCGACCAGCTTGGGAACCTCCTCCTCGGAGTCGACTTCGGTCACGCGAGGGTTCTCAATGTCGTCGAGCTCATCGCTCTCGTCATCGCTGACATCCTCACCCATGCCAAGGTCGAGCTCGTCAGGAGAGAAGTCGTAGTCGTCCTCATCGTCATCGCTGTCGTCCTCATCATCCATGACATAGTTGCCAGTGAGGTAGACGGTGTGGGTACCCGTGACGACGAAGAAGACCTGCTCGCCGTGGTTGACGGTGATGTCAAGGGGCTGCTGGTAGTTCTGCGGTTGGCTGTTAGCATCTTCGTCTCCAAGTGGACGTTTGAGGTTGGGCATGAGCAGTCCTCACCTTCTCAGTGTCCAGAGTGCAGACGACGAAGTTCTCGAGGTCACCGCCCTCCTCGCTGTCGTCATCAGAGTCCTCCTCATCCTCCTCATCCTCCTCCTCATCCTCCTCGGTGACCTTGGCCTTACCCTTGCCCTTGCTCTTGACACCGTTGGGCTTGGCATCCTCCATCTCCTCGTCGTCATCGTCCTCCTCCTCAGCCTGAGCAGCCTCGAGGAGCTTCTTGATGGCAGCAGCCTGCTTCTGCTTCTTGACCTTGGCAGGGTCGCTTGGGCCGCCGTTGGCCTCCTCGTCGTCGTCCTCATCGTCGTCATCGGAGGCGGCGAGCAGGGCCCTCATGTACTCATCATCAACCTCATCGTCCTCGTCCTCGTCGGGGCCGGGGAAGGCACGCTTGACCAGACGCAGGGTAGAGCGGGGAACGCTGGGGATGTTGCCGTCCTGGTCAGCCTCGGGCTCAGCAGTAGGATCCAGAGCAGCCATGGTGACGCGGAACTGTCGGCGGCTCTTGTCAGTACTCGATGCTCAACCGAACTGGATTGCAGGCGACGCTCGCTCGGCATGGCTGGCCAATGGCGCAGGACAAGCCAAAGGCAGCACGGACGAGACGCCATTCTCGACGGCAAAGGAAGCACGTACAGAAGCAGGGAACTCCATGGCGGCGGGGATCAGGATCTCGCCAGGCGGGACCTCGAGCCCGTAGACGGGGCCGGGAACGGCAGACATGATTGCTTGCTTGTGGGGGGTGGAAGGTGCAATTGAACGAGACTCTCAACGGAGATGTGCTGAAGCCGGCAAACGCGCAAGAAGGAGGAGAAAATTCGTTGCGGTGCGAGGTTGCAGGTCCCAGGTTGGCGTTTCTCGGTGCACGACAGGAAGAGAAAATCAAGGCTGGCCGGACCCAAGATGGCAGTTTGATGGAAATTTTTCTTTCGCTTCCGTCTTCTGGGGCGACGAGGCTGCCTGGCCTCCGCTTTTTGGGCCGCTGGCCAATGGCGGGCGGCGATAAGGCACTTATCGTGATCTGGCGCCGCTGTCTCAGCAACGGGCCACTGGCGGGGTCCGCTGGGTGGAGGAGCTGCAGTGCGGGAGCTGCAGTGCAGGAGCCGCAGTGCGGGAGCCGTACAAACCTTGAAGAAACTCTTCATCTCTCTGCTCTTCGGACCAACAGCGTGGCTCTTTTTATGACTATATACGTTCAAGAGCGGAATGCATCGTCATCACAGCAACCTCAGCCCGCAATCGCCACCGCAATCAGTCCCTCAGACGCCGCTCAGCGCCCCTTGGTCTTCCTGTTAGCAGATCCAAAGCTGGCAAACCACGCCCTCAGCAGCTACCAGGCAAACCCCAACATGARCTAACTCGTGCTTTCCTCATAGAACTGACCCCTGTCGCCAACATCGGTCAACCGCAGCCCAATCTCAACAATCGACGGTGGCCAGTGCTTGCTGCTGGCGCGGGCGTACGCCGCCATGAGGTCGTTGCCGTTTGTGATGCCGCCTGTGCACGCATTTCACGCTTCAGCCCATTGACCCAATGCCTCTCGCCCGACGTAGGAAAGGAGACAAAGACGTACCGCTGGCCCAAAAGTTGCCGTCCTGCACCCATCGGTGCTTGCCGCCCACGAGCTTGATACGCGGGAACCTCTTGTTGATCATGTCCTGCAGCCCCCTCGGGCCGCTCGCCTGCTTGCCATCCACGATGCCGGCCGCGCCGCACACGAAGATACCTGTGCAGATGCACAGCACGTCCACCCCCGGCGCTTCAGACTGCTCGCGCAGCCACCTGAGCCCGCCCTCGTCAAGCTCGACCGGCAGGTCCGGTCCCGGCACGACCACAATGTCCAGCTTGCCCGGCGCCACCTCCGCCTCGGTGTAGTCGTGCGTGGCCTTGATGACCAAGCCCGACGTGAGCGGGATTTCGCGGCCCTGCGCCGGCGTGGTGATGTACGAGAAGGTCATGTCGGGCGCGAGGGCCGTGATATGCGCGGGCCGAGAGGGGTCGAGGGAGAGGTACTCCTTGGACATGACGCCGAGCACGTCGGCGCAGGCCGTGTCGAGGGTCTGCGCGCCGTTGGGGATGAAGACGCCGATCTTGACGTGTTTCGACATGGTCGTTGCTGGCTCAACGGAGGAGTTGTGGTAACTTAGGCGGAGCTCTCAGGACTCAGGTCAGGGGCGGCTTTTGAAATTGAGGTGCGAGACTGCTTGTCAACGGGTAGAGTGAGACGGTAAAGCTCGACTTTAAAGGCATCTGCGGATACACAAACCCATCAATCATTCAAGAGTAGTCCAAAACGCCGTCCCGCCATGTCTCGGCTCCGGGTCGTCGGAGTCGGCTCCGGGCCGTCGGAGTCGGCCTGGTCCATTCCCCGACCGGCTCCTGCGCCGTCTCATTGGACGCTGGCCGTTTATCATTGTTTATCATCCGGACCCGCTCGGAAGTGAGTACCGGCTGACTCCACCTTACTGGCCGGTGTGTACGAAGTACGAAGTACTCCGTAGCGCTCGCCTCAATTACTAGAGCTCGCCTCGATTGCCGGAGCTGGTCTCGATTGATAGAGCTCACCCTCCATCAGAGCTCGCCTCCATTGCCAGAGCTCACCTCCATTGCTTGAGCTCACCTCCATTGCTTGAGCTCACCGCAGCTGACGGTAGCCAGCTTCGGRCTCGCACGGTAACAGGGACCCTGATACTCCGTACACGCAAAGATGCACTTTCTATTGGGCTCAACCTTCGTACACATACTACGATACCATGTACGGAGTACTCTGTATCTGCAAGCACAGCTGCTTCCTGCTTGTCGGCAGTTYATAATTGCGCAGTGGCTGCTCCCCGGCAAACAAGCATCCGCCCGGAGCTTGGACCGCGGCGTTTGGTCTTGCTTATCGAGCTGGTTGGCTTAGTAGTCAGTCAGAGTGACGAATGCTGTGGCTTAGCCCAGACGTACTGAGCGGATAGACACATGCACACGCCCAAGGGTGAACGCATGGAGAAATCGGGTTCGTCGAACCCGCCTCAGGGCTCATCGGCAACCGTTGCAGGCAGTTGTGTGAGCTACTCTTCCATGTATAAGTATTATTAGTTAACATTAAGGGTGTGTCGCGTGCCTGGCGTCCTCGCGCTGCGCCTTGCCATAACCCTAATCCCGACTCCAGTCTATCCCTCGTGCATCGTTGCTTGCAAGCCCTCGTGGCGTCAAGATTCTGCTCTCGTCTTTCGTCTTTCGTCTTTCGTCTCCTCGTTCAGTTCCTGTATAAGCGTTCCTGTATAAGCGAATGTAGTCGACCAGCAATTGACATCCAGTCCTGGTGTCTTGCCCCGAAACGCCGGTCTTGCCACGCCGGGGAAAAAAACCCCTCAAAGCCCTGATGCCAAACTATTCGCAATGCTTGAATGCCGATGCCATGCCCACTCATACACGCGACCAAACACCAACCACCGTCTATATACAGGTGTGCCGCCTGGAAAATGTGCGTACTGCCCGGCAAAAATCCATTATCCTCCCGATTGGCGAAATCCTTCCAATGGACGAAAATGTTCAGACGTGAATCAAAGCCCGAAGCTCGTTTCGTGTATGGCAGATGCGCGGCCGACAGATCCAACCAGCTCTCATTAAGATCCGCGGGAGAAAAAGACAATGCGTACCGCCTTATTATGCCATGTCGTCGGCCGAAAATGGCCTCACCCGCTGCCGCGTCACCTTCTTACTGACGGTATATACCAACTCCACGGTCCAAAAGTGCGATATCTCTGCCTGGGCACAGGGAATTGCGCCATACAATGGAGCCACGAGGGGCACCAAGATGTAGTCGATGCAGTTCTTCTTGATTGACCGGTGGGAGAAGCACATGCCGTCGGCGAGCCCGTCCGCCGTCATCTCCCTTTCGCGAGTCGTCACACATATCCGGTGGAAGCTTTCGTAGAGGAACAGGTAGCATGCCACCTCCATGAAGCCCAACGTTCGGAGAACGTTGCAGAGCGAAAAGACCCAACCCAGGTTGCTAGGGTCGTCCTTGCCGTCAGCCACCCAGACGTACATCGCTGATGCCAGGACCAGGATTGTCATGTGTACAGGCAGAAAGTGCGCCTCAAACAGCCGGTGGAAGAGGTAGAAAATGTGCTCCCAGTGTGGTTCCTTGAGCGTGTCCTGGGTCACGTCGGAGAATACGCCGCTCTCGCGAGCATGTTCGGGATTGTCGTCGGCGCGCTGGCTGTCCGGGAAGTAGCAGTTCGAGTTGTCGCCTTGGGTCCGATGCAGGGGACGAAAGGCCCTGGCCGTGTGCTTGCGTTCCTGCCACATCTCGACAACTTTCCGTAGCGCGAAGCCGGTGTCGAGAGCACCCCACATGTGCCGAAGAGCTTGCTTGTACCGAGCTTGCATGTCCACGATGGTGCCCCGAATGCCGCCCTTGCCGCCGCCAGTGACGTTGCTCTGGCTCACGGGGCTCAGGACGGTGCGGCACGTGAGGTTGCCGTTGAGGGCAAAGAAGCACTTAAGGTACATGTGCAAGTCCTCCCCGATGGCTTCGGCGTCGCAGTCCCAACCGCCGACCCGGTCGACAAGCTCCAGCGGCMGAGAGTAAACCGAAGTTGGCGGGGCGATTGCAGAGCCTCTATACAGGCCGGACATGCCAGCAGCGCACCACAGAATGTCGGCGACCCGGACAATGGCGGGTACATTGTGGGCGTTGCGGTCAAAGACAATGGGGGCGGCATACAGCGTCGTCGTCGCCGTCTCTGGGTGAGACAAGTGCATGCTCGTGATGTTGGCAAAGTACCTCGGCGAAAGGTGGCTGTCGGCTGCGGGCGAGGGTCAGCCTAAGGCCATGTACACGACATGGTAAGAAGCAGGGTGCGAAACGTGACACAAACATGCCGGAATGACAACCGTCGTACGTACCGTCAATTCCAGTGACAATGACATCCTTGCGAATTCCCATGGAATACTTGGCGCTGAGCTTCCTTGCTGCCCATCCCACGTTGCTGCCCTTGCCGGCAGCCTCTCCAGGAATGTCGCCCGGGTGCAGAGTGTAGTCGATGGAACGGAACTTCTTTGCAAACTCTTGAATGAGGCTCAGTGCCTTTGATTCGCCATTGACTTCACGCAGTTCCATCCCGAGGTAGATCTATCGCAGGAGCGTCAGCAAACTTTGACTCAACTCAAACCGTAGCACAGCCAACGCTGAGCACTCACGTAGCAAAGGAGCACTTGTCCGACCGCTGACGCGGGCGTTGGAGACTTGGAGGGCAAACTTACATCGTACGAGTAATGCGCCTGCGGGTGCGAGGCCAGGACCTCGAGCGTTTCCTTGAGCGTATCTATTTCCTCCTTGTAATTGGGGATGACAATGGCGTGGATGACGGGATCCCGTGCACCACCTGCGCCATCGGTGTAAATCTCGGGCTCAACGTCGCTGGCTTCGCTGACGGTCGACGAGCAGCCATTGCCGTCCGAAGTCAACGTCTCCGAGGTCAACGTCTCTGAGCTTGAGATGGAGGTGCTGGAGCCACGTCGGGAAAGGTTGATTCTCTTGAAATCCTCGAGGGCCTTGCTCTTCGCAGATCGCTTCAGGGCCTTGGTGATGTCCCACACGGACCAGCAAGCGCGCAAAGGAAAGAGGAAGACCATGACGTGGATCAGGAGACAGTAGTAGGCGAAGACGAGGGTCCAGATGCCGGCGTCAGGCGTGGGCGTAGGCAAGGACGAGTACGGTGCGCCCATCTTTGCTGTCTGCTCCAACTTGAAGCCATGCCGCGGGAGGGCCGACTCTTGCGAAATAACCCAGTAGCAGAGAGCCAGCAGAGCCATCATGCTCAGGCCGCCGGCGCGCTGCGAGCACCATGTGAACAGGGACATTGTCCTGAGACTGGCACAGCCAGGCCGCGGCGCCTTGGACAGGAGAGTCGGCGGGCKGGCGTGTCGAGGCGACGAACGTCGAGGGGAGCGAGGACGAGGAGAGGCCGTGGATGCGATACCTAAGAAATGGCGGTGGGCGATGGCGTATGGGAGGAAGAGAAGAGGAGGAGGAGAGGGAAGAAAGGAAGAAAGGAGAGGCGCCAGAGGTGAGAGGCAGGCAGGTAGCAGCGACGAGGCGTCAGAAGCTCCAAGCCAGGAGAACTTTACCACGGACCCGCACCCAGGGGTGTGTAAGGTAGAGAACGACTGCAGGCGAGAGCGGCGAGAGCAGCGGGAGAGAGTGACGGGACGGCATGGACGTCAAGCCGACCGCGGGACGGGAGGGAGACAGTACACCGCACAGGTTGGCAGAGCCCCCTTGGGCGACGCGGCTTCAGAGGGAGATTGCGCTGCCGGGACCCTTCCTGGGGCGACGAGCACGCAGCGAACATACAGGCGAAGGTGCAGGCCTCGAGAGAAGCGCCTTGTGAACGGAGCCATTTGCGGCAAAGGACGGGCTCGATAAGCAGCAAGCAGCAGGAGCATGTGTGTAAGTGGTACTTGGTACATGCAGTTCCAGGAGCCTGCCAAGATGCTCCAGGCACCTAGGCCCGATTGAGGCAATTAACGAGCAATGCGGCTAGTGATTGGCGAGCATTAATAGCCTCAATGCTCGTAGGTACAGAGTACATGGCGAGGCTCGAGCCAACGAGGAGGGCGCGCGGGAGAAAAACGTGCAGCTCCCTCGAAGGAGCGTGCGAGGTGAGCGCAATCGCGGTGCCGCGCCGCCGTGCGTGGCGTGCGTGGCTTCTGGCTGGGGGTCTAAGGCGCTGGGCCCAGTCGGGTACCTGGATCTGGACTGGGGGCGTTCCAACTTGGGGCCTGTGGGCACCCCACGCGAAAACCAGTACGGACGACGAGTAATGTCGTCCGCAAGCACCCGTACTTTGTACTTCTGTGCCCGCTGCCAATGGCTCGACACCTGAGGTCGGTAGGTAGCTGTTGCTCGCAAGGTACCGTCCCAGGGCGTGGGCTCGATGCAACAAGTGATGCAGCATCGCTTCGCCCGTCCTGGAGCTGCATCGACACTTGCGCACCACATCGTCATCGCCAGCACCACATCACCGCCATTGCCTGCTCGTCCGTGCTATACGAGAGGTACGTCACAGAACTCATCGTCACACGCGGCCTGTCGCCAGCACCGCCCCGAATCCTGCAAACCACTATTTCCGAAGTGCGTGCGCTCGTCGCGGCCGCACTCGCGCAAGTGGCGGGCCTGCTAGTCAGCTTGTCACCAGTACGAGGTCCCCGCCAGTGTCAACGTTGAAAAAAGGTTATTCCAGGCTCTTGCGCCGTCACAGGTACGAAGTACGTACGCAAGCCCAACAAGCCACAGGCCCGCAGGATTGTCCTGTCCGGGGTGCATGTCGCCTGCCACGACCGGCAGACAAAGATAAACACGGCATCGGATTTAACGAAGAGGAAAAAAGAAGGAAAAAAGAAGAGGAAAATTCCCTCGAACGCTTCGCCGCAGCAGGCTGGGCTTTATCGTCCAACAGTCCACTGATACGAAGTACGACCAGCAAATTCCTCAGGTACTCGTCTGGAGGAGCAGTCCTGGTGTGGGAAACGCTCACGCCCCCGATCGTCATAAGTCTTGGCAGTTTTCTCTGCGTTGGCTCCCTCACTCACATGCAACCATCTCGTACAACCCTCTGGAGGGCCCCTGCACGCTCCGCGCCACGGCATGGGGCCTCGGGCACGGGGCAGAGGAAAGCTCGCGCTGTGAGACAGTGGGTGACTCTCCTTTCCTGCGTGACAAAGGTGCAGTGGCAAACGCAGCTGCAGAGCACGAGGTCGCCTGATCGACGGCTGCGAGTACGGAGCACTGGAAGGGGGCGCGCAAGCAGGTGGGAAAACCTGAATCAGTGACGCTCCTCCATGACTTGGACTGGATTGCGAGAACACCTTGAACGCCTTGGTCCTTGCGTGCCGACCCTCCATTGCGAGGCCGTGGAGGAGCCGACGCCATTTTTCGGCGACGAAACCAACAAAACCAGCCATGCGGACCTGAGCACTCTACTTCGTACACACTGGACACTGGTCCTTTTTCGCAAAGTTTTCTCTTCCAAGTTGGCGATGTTAGTATCCAGCGTTGGTCGCGAGGTCGGCGGCGAACCGTGAGCGCGTAAACCATGGGGTCATCTGTGCCGACTGCCGATGCGTGCGACAGTGGTGCAATGCCCAGACTCCCACAGGATTCACGGCGTGGAGTAAGTCGCTCAAGGCTACTCCGTAAATGGGAGAGAAGCGTGGTGATGCTCAATCCTACGATGGCCATTTGACCATCTTCATGGCCACAATGGTCACGAGCGACAGCCCGAAAATCTCACAAGACCACCAGCTCCTGCAATTTCCTCCGCGAAAGTCGCATTCCTCGACCTCTGAGTAGCGATAGCAGGCCAACGTTTGCCCTCTCCCGCCTCTCAATGGCCCGGTAGGTGGCCTCGTGGGTTGGGTTCTGCTTGGCCAGCCTCGTCAATCGCAGGCGCAGATCACCACACGAGGCGCTCCTAGTGGTCAGGAACCACAGTTTAAGTCGCTGCACCGAAGCCCTTGTCCGCGCAGCAATTGGCTCGAGAGGGCATGCTCGCAGACGAACAGCTCCACCCGGAAATGACAATACTTGGTCGCTTAAGTTCCGTCAACGTTTCCTGTTGGACGCCCCTTGTGGCTTTCCGGAGACCGTCTTCACTCTCGAACCACCGACCGTCGAGAGCCTTCTCAGCGGAGCCGGATCTGGCGAAGCCTCGCAGAGTCCCAACACGTGCCTCGAGTGACTCGTCCATGTTGGCTGGTCTAGCGTTCAGCGCGCAGTTGAAGGCGTCGCCGTTGGCACCCGAGTATCGTCATGTTGCAAGCTGCCAGATGCGGTATCGCGAGGCTGTAGTCGCCTTGTACTCTGTACATGCAGGCGTCCGTGTTTTTTTGCCGATATTACTCGTATTAAATGAATTTATCTCTGACTCGGCTCCGGCCTTGGTCTTGTTGTGCCGCCAGCCTGTGCTCTCCAGGACACTCAGGGCCTCGCTGTGACAAGACAGACGCGATCTCTTTGCGTTGACCGTATTTATTCGAAGACATCGTTTAGCGTATGGATAGTTCCGTCGCGGAAGAAGCTAGAGTTGATGACTTCTCAGTTGACATGCAATATCCCCATCGGCATGTCTTTGCGGACCATCAAGTAACACAGGGGGTGTATCGTCAACGGCAAGATCAAGGTAACGAATCCTTTGATCGTTGCAGGGACGTGCGAAAGATCTCGCCAAGACAACACAGCAAAATCGGAATACGCAATGGTTGTCTGCGTCCTTGGCTACACGCCTTGGTCACGGCACACGCCCGGTTCACGCGGCGGCAAGCCACAGCGATCGATACCCTGGGAGCCTGCGGGGCAATACAGATACGTTGAGCAGTCTACCAATGGCTTTGCAGTTTGACAACGGGTCCCCATTACACGGAGATAGGACGGGAAGATCACTGCTTCATACGAGTAGGCAACGCTGCCAATGAAACTGGCGTAGCTGGATTTATACCTCCTACCACGTCGAGATGGCGATACGTACTCCCGACACCAGCAGCTCCTGGATGCCGCCCCGGACGACGCGATTCCCCTGGCCCCATTCGGAACATCTTTCCGGAGAGCTAACCAACCATCCCCAGAATTACTCGCACCGCTCGTCAGGGCCAAGGCTTGCGAGATGCTCGACCGACTGGCAGTTTGAAGACGCCTGGCAGTATGAAGACGCCTGGCAGGTTTCCTGACAGGCCAGGACGAGAGAAGGAGAAGGCATCCCGCAGACAGTGGCCCAGCGATGTGCCGGTGTGCCTGTGCGCCTGTGCCCATGCCTTGGCACCTTCTTGTTCCTTGATATGGTTTGACAGACTGCTGTCACGGGTTTGATGCGTGCTGCATGACGCGATGCTATAATGTGAGTCTTACATGGGCGAACAGATCATCTCGACGTGTCGTCTCCGTCATGATTCGTTCCTGGAAATACCACCTATCTGCGACACTCATGGCGCCTTTTCAAACAGCTCCATAATAGGTTTCGCGGCCTGCGGTGCTAAAGTCAGGAAACCTCGGTCGGAAGAGGGGGTGATGCAAGGCGAAACGCACGTCAATGAACTTTTCGAGATCTTGGTCCAGGTTGGCGAGATCGTCTTTGCGGCGCTTGTTGTCTGCTATGAGCTTTTGCTTGCGCTTAAGGAGCTCCTGCCTCTGCTGCTCCAACGCCTCGCGCTCTGCCCGCTCGTGGTCGATGCGCGCAATCATAAGCTCGTTCTCGTTGTCGTTCGCATGGTCGGCATGTTGAGCGAGGAAATCTTCGACCGGAATCAGAGGAAGCTGCTGATATTTATGGCTGGATGGCGGTGTCAGTTGTTGCCCTCGACAATTGCGAATATACACGTGAAAGGACATACTCGTACGACTCGCAGGCCGAGATCTCGCCTTGGAGGTGGCGCTGCTCGTAGTATAGATTCTGCAGTTGCAGGTGCAGGCGGTCGACCTCCTGCCTGGCCTCCGAGGTGAAGGTCTTGGTCTCGCGCGCGGAGATGCAGGCCGTGCGGTGGAGGCCGCGCAACTGCGAGATGCTGGTGAAAAGGTGCTTCTGCTGCTTGGCGATCTCAGCCTGGAGCTCGGCCGATGGCCTGCCGTCCCTGGCCTGGTCGGTGAGGCGGAGGAGCGCGTGGGCCTGGTCGCGAGCCTGGTCCGAGATTTGCAGGACGGCGACGAGGGTTGGCTCATTGACGATCTTGTCGACGGACATGGCTGACTTGTTTTCCGGATGATGACGAGATTGGGAGCTGTTCTGTGCGTATCCTGTCGGCATGAAGCAGGCAAAATGGGATGGAATTGAAAGCCGTCCGGGGAACAAAGTCGTCGGGCAGCTATTGCGGTGTGAGGGACAATGAATGGCAACGGCTGAGCCTCGAGACCGGAGTGGAAATGGACGCGCGAGGCTGCAAGTTGGGAGCGCGCACTGGGCAGTGAGCTTCCAGCACGAAGCTGGTTCTACGACAAAGCTGGTCTAGGGTAGCCTACCTACTCCATCAAAGCACACTCCCCACGCCAAGCACCGGACATCCACACCACGAAAATTTAGCCATTTTATTATACCACGATAACGAGATTTTTTTTATTGACTCCTCAAGCCGCTTGTAGAATCAGCGACTTCAGAGGCCGTGTGGCTCAATGGCAGAGCGTCTGGCTACGATT
>LFRF01000014.1:526668-579214 GCA_001189435.1 Tolypocladium ophioglossoides CBS 100239 | reverse complement strand
AGGTTGCAGGTTCGACCCCTGTCTCGGTCATCTATTTATTTCGTCATGAGCCCAAGTCAAAGACTGTGTGGTTATGTCGCTTAAATTTTTTGGTTTATTCTTTTTATTCTAGTCCTCTTATTCCAATCTCTCTACGAAGTACTTCATGCGAAGTATTTTATAGCTGAGCTGAGCCGAGGCGAGCCACCAGCCCCCCACCAACGTAACCTAAGACACGAAGTTGTTTAGGTACGCAGGTACCTTGGCCACGCGCCTCGAAACTCCATCTTCAACATCGCGTCCAACTCTCAGCTGCACCCAACATCCCGCGCTCTCTAATTGCCATGCTTCCTGCTACAGCGGCGTCCCGCTAGCCTGCCCGACCCGTTCCCCGATCCTGGTGCCTTATGCAGCCATGCCCAGCCCACCGCGAGAAGCGTCCCCGTCGTCGTCGGCCGCGTCCTTCTTCCCCGAGCTCCAGGCCCCTCCATCGCCGCGGACGCATCGAGCCCTGCGAAGACTCCAGTCGGCGCACTCGCTGGGCGCCGCGGCTCGCACCCTCAACCAACCCTCGCTCATCTCCCAGCAGTGGCGAGATCTGCATTGCAATGGATCCCCGACCAGGGACCAGGGACTCGGCGCCGCTAGCCGCTCGCCGCAGCGTGCACGCGCAAACAGCGACGTCGCTCCTCCACTGCCTAATCATCACATGAATCTCGTGGCGGCTGCCAAGCGCTCGTGTCTGAAGAAGCCCGTCTTTTCGCATGGTCATCTGTCCCTGCAGCAGATCATCCGCGATGGGCCCAACGACGGGGACTTTGTTGGTGCTCTCGAGAGCGCGAGATGGAAGGTCGTTGATGAGGGAATCAAAAGTGCCGAAGATGGAATGGTAAGAAGACCGTCCACGTCCTTGTTTCGGGGTGGCCAGTTAGCTAACATTGATCCTTCCAGTCGCCGCTGAGGATATACGTGTGGCTGGTTCTCCTCGACGCGCCCATCATGTCCACCGACGAGTACCTCTCGCTCATACACCGCGGAGCGTCCTCTGCCTACGCCAAGATTCGCAACGATACATTCCGCACGCTCACCACCGACCCCCTATTCCGCCGACGGGTCAGCGAGGCCAGCTTGATTCGCCTCCTCAACGCCATTGCCTGGAAGCTACACGACGCAAAGGAGGACCAGCGCCAAAGCCGGCCGAGCAGCCGACAGTCTTCGCAGCCCCGTGAGAGCCTAACGGGGAGCGTCTCCGGGCACTCTCAAGCAAGTGCGTGTCTTCCTGGCGATGCCGTCGCCAACAACCGCCTCTAGGTCCAGATAGCGTAAGCTAACTATTAATGGTTGCAGAATCCACCGCTGGCCCCGAGCCCGGCACGTACGTCCAGGGCATGAATGTCCTCGCCGCGCCGTTTCTCTACGCCGCCCGCAGCGAGGCCGAGGCGTTCGTTGCTTTTTACTCGCTCCTTACCCGGGAATGCCCTGCCTATATCCGTGGAGCCATGGATGGCGTCCACCGAGGCCTTGCCCTCGTAGATAAGGTCCTGGCCATTGTCGACCCGAAGCTCAGCATGTACCTTACGGCTAAGGGGCTTTCGGCCGAAATCTACGCCTTTCCGTCCGTCTTGACGCTCTGCGCTTGCACGCCTCCCCTTCCCGAGGTTTTGCGGCTGTGGGACTTCTTGTTTGCGTACGGGCCGCATCTGAACATTGTCTGCATAGTGGCCCAGCTTACCATTATGAGGTCTCAGATCCTCCAGTCTCCTAGGTGAGGATCCCGTCGGAATTGCTTGCGAACTTGTTTGGCTGACAACGCAATAACTAGCCCTAATAAGGTGCTTCGATCATTCCCCCAGCTGAATGCGGATCTTGTCAAGAGCGTTACAATCGGGATTATCAAGAAGATACCCGATGACGTCTACGCCGAGATTGTCATGCACGCACTGTGACCCCGAGATGCGAGGACGGTGTCATCCTGCAATGCGTACTGTTGCCGTTTGTCTGAGATGGCTCAAGGTTTGCCAGCCATATTATTGATGAGGCGTCGCCGGTTTCACGCGACAGCCGCATTTACTAGGCGCGAGATTTTATGAACTGTATGATTATGAATTGCATGTGTACAGCGACGTTATGCCGCTGCGATGGTTGGGTGGAACTGGATACAGGATGCGACTTTCCATAACTGCCGGGATGGCTACGAAATGCAACAGGAAACAGGTTAACAGGACAGGTACGAAGTATGCTATGAAGGAATTAGTTATGATGTATTATTAAGTGTGAATGGGTATGCACGCGCACGCACGCATGGGTTTTGTTTGGCATCTTAATGGAAGAAAAACTGTATACTAGGGTTCCGACGAGCAATGCATGGGTGGTTTCGCGTCCTTGTTTCAGGAGCCATGTTGTTCCTCCCAGACTGGGAGTCGTATGTGTGTCTTTTTGGCCGTCTATGGGATTGTATGATGAATGCCATGATATAATTAAAAATGCTATAGAAGAAGAATATCCAGAAAAACAACGCCGCTGTATGGATGCAGGAAATGCCGGATGCCGTCTCCAACTCGTGCTCGTGTCGGGGGTTGCTGCGTCGTGCCCCCTTCAGCCATTCCATCGTACGTCCTCCCCGTCGTTTATCATCTCGTTTATCGTCCTCTTCCCATCTCTCATCGCCGCCCAGGCGTGTCATGGGCCTGTGGCCGCTCCCACCGCGGCTGGCATCAAGATCCCAGAGCCGACTCTCTTGCTGACCCGCCTCGGCCGTCTGCTTCGCCTCGCGAAGTCACAGTTGCAACAGCCAATGATCCAGGGAGGCTGCCACAGAGAGCGCGGCGCGTCCCCTGGCACCAGCCGGTCCGTAGAGTTGCAGCATTGGGCTCTCTCCTGGCAGCCCCCACTGGACTCTCCATCCTTCCTCTAATCGCGCGGCGTACGGGTTCTGCCACGACTGCACCCTCTAAAACAAACAGTTTCTCAGCCGCCATGATGCCGAGTGCTGGTAATTCTGTCAAAGACACATCTCCGCCATGTATTGCTATCACATCCCCCCATCCTCCTTTGTTTCTGCCCTCCAGACGCGACGGCCGCTGCTTAATAGGCGGGACAGCCGCTCTCGGCGCGGTGGAAGGCGTTGGAAAAGAATTGTTGCATCGCTGTGTAGTGGAACAGGATGCCGCCCAGCACGGCCGCGTGCCACAGGTTATGGCTTCCCCCGATGTAGTCAAACATGCCGGGGAACCATCGCTCCGGTATCTTGCTCGCGTAGACGATGGCGCCTCCAAAGTAGACCAGGATGGACTTCGTGATGGGCGAGTAAAAGTTGATGACAAAGTCCGGACCGTGGGTCAGGTAGAGCTGGAGGATGGGCATGAAGCCGGTCAGAGCCAGGCCAACGTAGAATGCCACTCTTGCCCAAGCCATGTCGGCGCCGTTGAATCGCGGGTGCCACGGCAGGACAACGCCGCCGATCCCGAGGAAGGCCGTGAGGGACATGTAGGTCCAGCGGCTCACGGGATCGCAATAGAAGGCCGTGTACTCGGTCGTCATGATGGAGGCGGCAATCAGCAAAGAGATGCCCGTGTAGTCGACGCAGGCAAACATGGAGATGGCGTTCATGTCCGCAACGGCATTCATGGTGTGCCAGACGGTCGAGCAGACCAAGGTCAGGCCGGCCATGACAAAGAAGACTGCCGCCACAAAGACATCGGTCTTGGTGCTGAGGTCGAAGTTGGCGCTGCTTGGGTAGAAGTAGAAGGCCACGGCCAAAACAAGGACGAGGCCAATAGCGTGGGACCAGATGTTGAAGAACTCGTTTGAGATGTTGAACATGGACCTGACGCATTCCAGCTTGGTTTCGGTGAAGCGGTAGCCCTTCTTGATGTGCGGGTTGTTCCGCCACGGGGTGGGCAAGTCATCGTAGAGGAGAAGCCGCCTCTCTCTCGCCAGCCCGATGGCTTGTTGAATGTGTTCCTCGAGCGACAGGGCCGCTCGCCTCGCTCGTTCGAGACCTTCGTCTACGACGCCTCGGGCTATTTCGATGCTCTCGTTTGCGACGCGTCGGCCTTCGCCCATGAAGGCCTCGGCAGCGGTGGCGGCGTTGGCAAGCCCTTGCTCACGCAGCTTGTAGGCTCGGACCTCGAACTCGGACAGCATACCCTCGAGGAGGTCGATGCCAACGCGGGCCTTTTCATGGAGCGACTCGGCTGCCGCCAGCGTCTCCTGGTAGCGCGTCTCGAGCGTCTCGACCATGACATGCAGCCTCCGTCGGCCAGCGCCGAGGACTTCTTCGGAAGCCTGGGAACATCGTGTCCGGACGGCCTGGAGCGTCAAGAATGCGCGTGAGATGCTGTAGTCCTTCCCTAGGTCGCCGTAGCTTTCGATGAAGTCCAGCCTCCTCTCCAGCTCGGAGAGGAACAAGTCCACCTTGAGCAGCAGGCCTTCCTCGCCGTCCATGATGGTCCCGACGATGGACTTGCGTCGCGGCAGGAAGAAGGAGTGTCGACGGCGTGGAGTCGGTTCCGGGCCGCGGTGCAAATCCGAGCCGGAGGCTGCCACTACGCTGTCGTCGTCGCGCGCTTTGCCGCCGCAGGCCGTGGTCAGCACCGTCGTGACGTCGCTCATGATGGGGAGGCCTCAGCGGGGACGGCACATTGCCCAGCGGCCGTTTTGCTCGGGGGTGATCCCGTTGCTCTGCTCGACGAGACTGGCAGACGTCGCCTACATGAGGCACGAGCGGAGAAGCAGGGAGCCAATTGGTTGCCCGTTGGGGATGATTGGTCTCCGACGCCAGCAAGGAGGCGCAGATCTCGGGGCGCGACAGCGAGCTTCTCGGCTAAGCAGCGCGTAATTAATCCGAGGCGGAGGAGACGGCAGCCGGTCAGGTGAGCAATTCCGTTATTGTTGTGCTTTCGTTTGTCCGGTCGCATGCGCTGGTACAAAGAGGAGGAGAATGAGAGGACCTGACCGAGGCGAGACAGGTCGCCGCTGGAAGTGACACTCCGCGGCTTGTAGTTACCTGTGTCCTTGGGGGTCATTTCGGCTCTGCTGGTTCGAACCCGTTTTGGGGCATTTAGGCTCGGGTACTGCTTCGCACGAAGTAGCACACCGCCAAATCGGGCAAGCGTATAGGTGTGTTCGATGCTTTGCGCAAAGCAGAAAGGCAGAAAGAACAGAAAAAGAAAAAGATGGGCAAAAAGAAAAGCAAACGCGTTTCAACGCGCATCTATGGAATAGAATCAGAGCAAAAAGGATGACCGAGACAGGGGTCGAACCTGCAACCTTCTGGTTAACTAATCGTAGCCAGACGCTCTGCCATTGAGCCACACGGCCGAATACCTCGAGTATGACTGGACGCTTCTTATCGCTCATTAAGTAGCCATCAGGCCAAGTGACTAAATAGCCAAGAGAGTCCGTAGCCTCTATTAGTTCCTCGCCTTAATATTACGAGTACCTCACCCAAGTAGTGTACGTGGGAATTCCAGGTTGCCCTACAACGCCCTAGGGCATCGCCCGCGGTCCTTTGCTCGTCGATGAGGCCAGAAGGGCCCAGCACTTGGACTTTTGAAAACGCATGCCCCGTCGAGGACGAAAGACGATGCCCTGTGCCTTCTCCCAGTTCTCTCTTGAGTCTTGACCCTCGACAGCTACCTAACTAAGCAAACACCATGGATACTTGTTTACCTCGTGTTGTACGAGAAGCCTCCGGCCTGACGAAGTGCGGCGCTGCGGGCTTGGGCGCCCGGGGGCAAAATCTGATCGTCGAGCGCCGTCACCTCACGACGTTGCATGTCCTGACAGCGGCACATGTCACCCAACTACCGCAAGAAGGTCGACAGATGCAGGGGAATCCCGACTCTCGGCGACGGGCCGAGGAGACTCGACAAAAGGACCGAGGGCCCCAACACAACATGAGCTAGCAATGCGCTGTAGTCGCAGTGTTGGTTGGGGGCTCAACCGCGTTGTATCGAAGGAGCGTATTGCGTAGCACAGCATCCGTGAGATCCGTGCTTGGCTGCCATTCGATGCGTAGCATGTGGTTGACCTCGCGAGAGCTGAGCCAGGCAGGATTCGCTCTCTCGCAACAACGTGCCTGCTAGTGACGGAGGAGGCCATGGCATGACTACACAATTTCTCGGCAGACGCCAGGAGTCGTTGGCAGTATTGCGTACGAGTGTTGCGTAGCTTGCGTGGTTGGGGCTGAGAATTGAGGCTAACATATGCTTATCTAAGACCCGCCAGTAACTCCTATTTGTGGAGGCACACATTCCTGAATCCTCAGTTCGCATCCGTGCTCTTCTTCCGCCGCCCGCACTATCCTCGGAGCGGTAACTGGTCGATGGCGACATTCAGCAGCTGGTGGCGTCTACTCCAGCTCGAGCAGTCTCCCGGCGCTTTCGCCATGCCTCGTTGCATCATTTTGCGGGAGCCGCTGGAGCCGGGCGGGTTTGCGTGCAAAGCTCCCTGCTGATGAATCCAATTCCATGGTGATTGGGCTCCTCCATGGCGCCCTTCCCCCTCTTCCGGCCTGTTGGCGTTGGGCGGGATGACATCGCAGCTTGCCATCCGTCCGCCACACCAGCAGGGTCAGTCGCTGCCTGAACAGATCACCAGCCATCGACTTCCGTGACGAGCTCGGACGGTCGGCGTGTGACCGACGCCACGACAAATCACGTTCAGGCATGCACATACTCTACTCTGCATGCACCTTGTCCTTCAGCCTGCGTTGCTACGGCTCTACTTTTACCCCTGTGACCTCCCGCTCCCGTCTCACCTCCTTCATTCCCAATTCCCCCAACCTGCCTCGTATTGCCGATGCACCCTGCATCTTGGACTCTATCCTCTCAAGCCCATCCTTCGCCTCGAAACGCTTGCCCCAGACTGCAACGACACCTCTGCGGATCTGCAGAGGCTCTTGCAGGCTCTCGGGACCGGGTCTGCCGGGACGGAGCACGACATAGTACAAGTTCAATATATCAGTCCCAGGCGCCGTGCTTTGTCCCGGTGGCTCTCTTGCTTGCCCTCAAAGGCCTAGACTACCAAGAGCATTCTGCTCAAGGCTTACCTGCATAGTCTTGTTGCAAAGACCATGGCGTGGTAAGCCGACACTCGTTACCTTATATAGCTCGTCGTCGTCCCTCCTCTTCCCGCCATCTTCCCGCAGCAACTCACTGCGATTCCATCAGACCAGTCAATTAATCAGCCATGCCGGATCTCTCCACCAAGGCCGGCCACTCGCTGGCCAAGGTCCTCGGCATCAAGCTCGAGGACCCTGATAAAGGCCACCAGGACGACGTCACCCGTGGCGAGTCCATCCTCTCGATGCAGACCAGTGACAGCTTTGTCGAAGGCCCCCCGACCACCGCGGAGTGGCTCCATGGCCAGGTCCCCTCGGGAGGTGCCGTGGCCGAATACGCCAGGTCCCTCTTCCCCTTTCTCTCTTGGATAGGCCACTACAATCTCCAGTGGCTGGCCGGAGATGTCGTCGCCGGAATGACAATTGGCGCCGTGGTTGTGCCCCAGGGCATGGCATATGCCTCGCTGGCAAAGCTCGAGCCCCAGTTTGGCCTGTACTCTTCCTTCATGGGCGTCATCATCTACTGGCTGTTTGGCACGTCCAAGGACATTTCCATCGGGCCCGTCGCCGTCTTGTCCACCGTGGTCGGCTCCGTCGTCGAGGATATCACCTCTAGCCCGAGTGGCAGGGATATCCCGGCTCATGTCATTGCCTCGGCCCTATCCGTCATTGCTGGCTGTATCGTGCTTGGCATCGGCCTCCTCCGCTGCGGCTGGATCGTTGACCTCATCTCCATCACATCGTTGTCTGCGTTCATGACGGGTTCTGCCATTACCATCGCAGTGAGCCAACTCCCTACCCTCCTCGGAGTCACGGGCTTCTCCAACAGGGACTCGCCCTACAGGGTCGTTATCAACACTCTCAAGCACCTGTCTGAAACCAAGCTCGACGCTGCGATGGGCCTCACGGCTCTCTTCGCCCTCTACCTCATCCGGTATGGCTTGACCAGGGCGGCAGAGAGGCTTCCCCGGCACAAGCGTATCATCTTCTTTGTCAATACTATGCGCACCGTCGTCATCATATTTCTGTACACCATGGTCAGCTGGTTGGTCAACATGCACAGACGAGACGACCCAGCCTTTCATGTTCTTGGAACCGTGCCAAAGGGTACGTTCAATCCCAAGTGCTAGGGAGCCCAGGGCTAACCATCTTGCGTTTAGGTTTCCGCGATGCTGGCGTTCCCTCGTTTCCGAGCAATGTCATTTCCCAATTTGGTCCTCATCTTCCAGCGACTGTAATTGTTATGCTGGTTGAGCACATCGCCATCTCCAAGTCTTTCGGCAGAGTCAACAACTACAGCATCGATCCTTCTCAAGAGATGGTTGCCATTGGTATGACCAACATTCTGGGCCCATTTCTGGGTGCATATCCGTCGACCGGGTCGTTCAGCCGGACTGCCGTCAATTCTAAAGCGGGCGTCCGGACGCCGGCTGCCGGGCTGGTCTCCGGCCTTGTTGTTCTTCTCGCGACATACCTCCTGACTTCAGTCTTCTTCTACATCCCTAACGCCACCCTTTCGGCCGTTGTCATTCACGCCGTTGGCGATCTCATTACGCCGCCCAACACTGTTTACCACTTCTGGAGAGTCTCTCCCTTGGAGGTTTTCGTCTTCTTCGTCGGGGTATTTGTCAGTGTATTTGCGAATATCGATGATGGCCTCTATGCAACCGTTTGCATATCTGCTGCCATTCTGATTTACCGCATTCTCAAGGCACGCGGCCGATTCCTCGGCAAGGTTCGGGTGCATTCCGTTCTGGGGGATCATGTAATTGGGGAAGATCCCAGCAAGCCTGTTGGTGAATACGGCACGTTTGAGGAGACCATGGACAATGCGGCGCGGAACGTCTTCCTACCCCTTGACCATGGAGACGGGTCCAATCCGGAGGTCGAGATCGACAGCCCATACCCGGGAGTCTTCATCTATCGGTTTTCCGAAGGATTCAACTATCCCAACGCAAACTTCTCGCTCGATTATCTGACAGATTTCGTCTTTGCGAATACTCGCCGCACGAGCGCGGAGACGTTTGTGAGACCAGGTGACAGGCCGTGGAACAACCCGGGGCCTCGGAAAACTTCAAAGTCGCGCGAAGACCCCGACGTCGACCGACGCCCCACGCTGAAGGCCATCATTCTGGACTTTAGCTCCGTCAACAACATCGACATCACTTCTGTGCAGCGCCTGATTGACGTCCGGAACCAACTCGACCTGTACACGTCGCAGGATGTCGTTGATTGGCACATTGCATGCATCAACAACCGTTGGACGAAGCGCGCTCTAGTCTCTGCAGGATTTGGCGTGCCCACCGAAGCAGGCGACGGGATGCGCCACAGGTGGCGGTCCATATTCAGCGTCGCGGAGATAGGAGGGAAGGATTCCGCAGCGGCGGTTGCCGAGGACAACGCCAACGAACGGGAGCTCAACTTGCAGTCGCCATGGGCCGATGACGAGGAAATGGGCCAAGAGGACAAATTGTCCGACTTGAAAGATGCGGCGGTCACCGGTCAGGCCGAAGAGAAATCCGCGACGGTCATTCTGAAGCAGAGACGAAAGGGAGCGGTGGTTCATGGTCTGGACAAGCCCCTATTCCATGTGGATTTGACGAGCGCCTTGCAGAGCGCCATTGCGAACATCGAGGCAAGGCACGAGTTTCGGGAAGCCCTAGAAGCGGAACGAGCATCATGAAGCATTGTATTCACAGCGAAGCATTTCATTCACAGCGAAGCATCTTGGAAAGGAGTCATGGAGTGTAAAATGGGTTTGGAAACTCATGAGAAGGGATTTGGACGTATCTACCAAGTAGGCACGTCGGAGCGTACTTTGCATTTTGACGACCTTATGAATGATATAGAACATGACAAGTCTATACTGGTGCTCAATTTTGATTGTCGATTTCACCAAAGAGGAAGAAAATCATGCATCGAGTAGTAATATGTCCAAATTACGCCATTGCGCGTTTGCAGTGTAGATGGGCCTGTGGTTTAGGTGGTTTCCTAAGTCACCTGATTTCGTGTGTGTCTCTCGCGACGCCCGGTCACGTCTTCTCTTCGTCCATTTGTCCAATACGCATCCCGTCGCAACTCACCATCTGTCGGAATCCTGTCCAACATCGCACAGGGCACCCGCAGTCCGCCCTCCGTTGCACCATTGTTGCGACTCGTGTTTAATTGATGGTAAACTCCATCCATTGCTACCGCCCGGACAGCCGCCATGCCCTGGGGCATACAACGCCTCAACGCCAAAAGGTCACAGCCAAACCCGAACATCGTGTTCATCAAGCCCTTGCCAGGGTCGGCCGAGAAGGTCGCACAAGAGTTCTTGGAGAGAATCGCAGCACAATGCGGTGCGTAAAGGCCCGGATGTATGTTGCAGGCGTCTCGCCACATCCGCTGATCCTTCCAAGTCCCCGTCATGCGCAAGCACCACCTCTACGTCATGTCGCTCGAGGAGTATGAGCCCAACCGCGAGTTCGTCGGCCGCAACTTCAACGCAGGCGAGGTCGTCCAGCTCGTGCTCAAGTCGCCGCGCACGGGGCGCTGGCTCCCCTTTGAGTACGTCCAGATGGTCATGATGCACGAGCTCGCGCACTGCAAGCAGATGAACCACTCGCGCGCCTTCTGGACCGTGCGCAACGGCTACGCTGCCGACATGCACAAGCTCTGGGCCGAGGGCTACACGGGAGAGGGCATCTGGGGCCGCGGCGCGAGCCTGGCCACGGGGCAGTGGGAGCGGGACGTGGTGCGCGCGGACGAGGTGCTGCCGGAGCATCTCTGCGGGGGCACGTTTAGGACCCGCGGGAGGAAGCGGAAGACGAAGCCGACGTTGTCGTATCAGGAGAGGAAGGAGAGGCGGATCCTGAAGAAGTTTGGCAAGAATGGGATGGCGCTGGGGGCGGACGAGGAGACAAAGGTCAAGTTGGAAAAGGGAAAGAAGATACAAGCCAAGCCGCGGGTGGCTGGCAGTGCCCGTGGCCGAGAACTCCGCGCCGCCGCGGCCCTGGCCCGGTTCGACCAACACAAGGAAGAGAAGACCAATGGCAAGAAGGAAGAGGACGAGGAGACCGAATCCGGAAGCGACAGCGACTACGAGGATGGAGATACCCAGGACCTAGATTCTAAAGACGCCGTCGACGTCGACGGCAGCCGTCTGGTCGACAGCAAGGGAAGGGGAATGGCAAGGGTTTGCGCGGACGAGGACGTGGACGACCCCGAGGCTCGGAACGAGCTCGACGAGCTGCGGAATGTGTTTAGGAAGAGAAGGATAAAACGGGAGTCTCCCGGGCCTGTTGGGCCGCGAGGAGAGAGGGCGAATGACTCTCGTGACAGCCAAGTTCGGGCTAATAAGCGAGAGGAGCAAGAGGGCGAACCGGTGCCACCCCCGTCGATGCCGGTCAAGAGTGAGCCCACCGAGGACTCGTCGCGTTTAGATGCGGCCCCCAAAGCACCGCCGCACAAAGGGCGACGGCACGTCCGCATCAAGCAAGATACAGAACCCAGCCGGCAGTCAGCCCAAACGCCAGCCCGCGAAAGCATCCAAGCTCGTCGCGATCCGACGACATGTTCCGTGTGCTCCTTTGCGAACCCAGAGCCACTGGCCGTGACGTGCGGTATGTGCGCCAACGTCCTCGACCCGGCCAACACGCGGGGGACGTGGCGATGCCACGGCGCGTCCTGCGTGGACAGTTTATACGTCAACTCGGGCGACTGTGGCGTGTGCGGGCTGTGCGGACAGAGACGGGGCGAGGCCCCGTGAACGGAACGCGGGAGTGTATATGAAGCAGCTGTCATTGTCCTGGCAGTCTTGTATTGATAAACATAGCTCGTGTTACGTTGCGAGGGGACAAGGCGTCGCTGGGATACGACCGAAAGCACGCAACGATGGCATGACTACACCCCCGGCATCAGCCTATACGAGAAACCATGTGATACCCCCTACATTTCAGTGCACTTCGTCACAACTCGCTGCAGCACCAACAGCTGGAGAGTTACATGGGGCAACAAGAGTTGAAGTTCATGGCGCACGCTCCCGCCATTGGCTGCATGGCACCCAGCCCGGAGGGGCGTTCCAGAATCCGTGCGGCGACGTGGCAACGGCGTTTTATCTGTAGTCGACATGGTTGAACGAGGACGGCTGGATCTCGTTCTTTGGCTACCAGCATTGATGAGACGACGGGCTGACCCGTGGTGTTTCTTCCTCGGGCCGCCAGCGCTGGGCAGCTCATCAGCGTCCCGCTCCCCAGCTCTAGGGACATCGCCTTGCACGACGAAAACGAGGCACAGCTAAGCATCTGCGGTGGCATGGACAGCGGCATGTGCCGGGGGAGCGTCGAGTGGGGCGAGGTTGCCTTACTCTTGTGTATCCTTAGACAACAGCCCATCGGCAAGCTGCTTGGACTAGCCGCTTGTTAGCTGTGAGGAGAAGCTTCGCAGCTGGGTCCTATACGAGTAATGTATGTGATCCGTCAACATCTGATTGCACATGCACCATGCTTATAGTTCCTCCAGCCTGATACGTGGCGCGGCACGTGCTGGGCCTTGCTATCTGCTGCCCCATTCGAATGTCGGGATCCTACACTCGAGTTCTGGGTCTAGACTCCAAGGCCAAGAGGTTCAGCATGGATGAGACCCACGGACGCGGAGTGCAGGCTGGGGCCGCGTGTGACAGGCGACTGATCTGTCATCTCGCTAATCTGGTCCGATTCTGCCCCGGTATGCGGTTCGAGGATGGTGGCCGAGGGGATTGAGACAGGGACGCAGCGGAGCTGGTGGCATCATCCACCAGCCACCGCCCGCCTCATCCACTAGCGCGAACCACGAGCTGGGTAGAAGAGGGATAGCGAGGCCGTGTTTCCGTGGCTGTCGAGTGCCGTGAGCTGCTGGGGTGTGATTGGAGCCCGCCTTGCGCCAGAGTTGGCACCAAGCCGACTACTCGTCGTAATTGGGGCTGGGTTTTGGACCACCTGAATCAGAAATAGACATGCAGGCCGTACGTTGATACAGGCAGCATTACCCCCGCCTCAGTATGCTTTTGATCCAGATCCGCAGGCATTCTGTCGGTGCTACGCCTCGGCAGAGGAAGTGGGAGAGGCATCGACCTTTAGTTGGACACGGATAGCGGAGCGTCCTCCGGATTGTGCGGGAGACGTGATATGAGGCAAGGGTCGTCGTTTTACAGCGGCATACCGCGAGGTTGTGCGTGCGGTGTTGCACTGGGCGATTGGCGATTACCAAGCGCTTCGTAGTCGTACGTACGTTCGTTGGTTCGTTCGTGCTCGTGAGGAGTGCCGGTGGCACATGTTGCCTAACCCGCTGCTTCCGGTTGTTTTGCAGATCATGCGCACGGCATCGAGGATCAGTCACGAGGTTTTACGGCGATCGAAGGCACTTGCACCTTCCATCTCCTTCTTCTGCTCCTCCCATCTGCCGCCATCCTGCCGTGCAAGAGCTTGCGCGATTGCGGGGGGTGGGTAGTACCTGCCTTGGGGGGGGGCCCTTGTGCGTCAGGGATGTTACCCCGCAAAGTGCTGGTGACGTCGAGGGGTGGCCAAGACGAGCCTGGCTAGATCGGAATCTGCCTGGCGCGCTTGGCTGCAGCTCGCCAGTGCACGGGTGCAGGCCCTGGGGTGCACCAGCGCATTGGGCGCCACGTCCAGCGCTGTCCGTCGAGCAGTACCGACCGAGGTCGTCTCGGAGACGGGCGAGTTGCCCGCTTGGGAGCTTGGGAGCGACTCGCGGGTTGGAGGGCCAGAGGGTTTGGTTGCAGATGGCGTCCTCCCGCGGCGGCCACAGCCTGTAGGGACGCTGCCGTGCGGCCCCAGAGGCCCACTGTGGCCCCCGCCAGGACCGCACGCAGGGTTGCATGGCCAGCCTGTTGCCGAATGGCATTCAGTGTCGACAGCCATCTCTGGCTATTTCTTGGTCCTGCAAAAAGGCTTATCGTGGCCATATGTGCCACTGTGTTTGCGTTCACCCACGGACCCATGCCCGTCTGCCTGGACCGGGGCAGAAGCTAGGTACGTATTTGTACAGGGTTCATTGCCGTCCCTTCCTAAGAGCCTGGCCGTCGGCTGGCTCGTGCTGATAGTTGACCGACGGCCCCGGTCTCGCACAATGGGGAGCCACCGTGCCTCGTACTCCACAGCAGCTTGAGTAGCTTCTGCCCCAGACGGTGAGCTGTGGTGCTTCCCAGGACAACAAGCAAGTGTCTGTGTGTCAGTCCCCGGGTGCTAATCTGTTCATAATCCAGCGTCTTCCCCTTTCCCCTCTTCTCCATCGCTTCCAAACCACGACCGGCACGCACTCTCTGGCTCTCTCTTTCCGCCGCTCGCCTCCTCCACCGCTGTCGGTCACCCACTCTCGGGATCGCCAGTCCAGCAGCCCATCCTCTTCCTCTCTCCCCCCATTTGTCTGCCCATTTCTCCCTCCTTCCACTCCTCGACTCTGCACCATTCACAACGCGCACCTTCGACGCACACCTTCGACGCACACCTTCGACGCACACCTTCGACGCACGCCTTTGACGCACACTTCGCCCCTCGCACCACCGCACCACAAACACACGTACGAGGACGCCGTTCAGCACCACCATTCAGCACCACCATCTCCTGCAACGCACGCATTCATGCCCTAGCGACCCATGCCTGCCTGAAGCTCGCATTTCAACTCTAGTGCGATCCAACCCAACTTGCTCCTTCCACCGCACCGTGCCACTCCTGCCCTCCGCATCTGCCGTCAGACGGACCTTCCTGCTATATATCCCACGTGCCGCACCTCGGCACCTTGGCCGGTTTTGTCGAACCACCCTCATACCATCCTGACACCATCCGTCTCCTCACACCAATCTCCCACCAAACAACGACTGCACCGACTCTTCAATTCAAAAACACACGAACCTCAACAATCGCCGCATCTCCCGCCGCCTGTCAACAGCTCTCATCATTCCGATCATTCCGTGAAGCAGAAGGAATCAAGAATCAAAGCAGAGCAACGCAACATCACGACGCAGAGAGCGAGACATGTCTTCCGAGAACCCTCCCAACAGCGCCGGTGGCGGCGCGACTGGCCATCGTCGCAGCTCCATCACCCAAGCCGCCCTCTCGAACCTCTTCCAGCGCGGCCCCTCCAACAATTCAAGCGGCTCTTCATTCCCCGGTCCTTCAAGTGGCTCTCTTAATGATCCTCAGAGGCGTCGTCTCTCCGTCACAACAATCGGGTTGTCTGGCACCTAGCCCACCAGTCCGGCCACATTCGGCATGCGTCGAGAGAGTATGTCCACCAACTCCGACTCCATTGACGAGAGTGCTGTCGAGGACGAGGACCTGCCATTGGGCAGCGCTAGAACCGCTCCCACCACGCCCTTTGTCCGCCGCATGAGCTTTGGTGCATCCGCCATGAGGGGATACCGTCCAGGCGGCAGCCCTGGTAATGGTAATAACCCAACCTCTCCCCCGTCTTCGCTAGGACGCAGACCCAGTGGCCACAGGCCATCGCAGGCGCCGCAAGGCTCTGCCGTCACCGCCGCCCTGTCTGCGGCCGGACGCCGAGCCAGCACTGCCATGCCTTCTGCCACCCTCCCACAGGCAAGCAACACCAAGCATCCAAGAGCCTCTTCTGACAATGTCCCTCCTCGTGCAGACCAGCAGGGCTTCAACTGGTCGGAGCAGCTTAGGTCCCGCGCAGAGAGCTCCGTCTCCAGCGCTCGTCCATCCTTCCCGCTCGCCTCCTCTCCCCCAAGAGGTCAGCCCCACCACGACCGCGCCAAATCGGTCTCGGACATGCCTCGCCCTCCTGCTCAGGCTGCGGCGGTCAAGCCGAAGCCGGAGACCAGGAAGAAGCCTGATGCCTTTCAGGAGAGAATACTGAAGGGCGATTTTTACATGGACTGATGTCGCGCTTTCTTCTGACCCCGTCGCGTCATGGGTCTGACTGATCCGCGTTCCTACCCGACGACGTCATAGGCGGCGATATCGGTCCAAGCTTATTCACCCTCTCGCTGCGAGACCATGGCATCAAATGTTCGGCAAATTGGTGTTGCGCGTTTTGGCGTCGGCTCGTTTTGGCAATCTACACAATGACCCTGGCATCTCGAGAACATGGCGACGATTGGGGTGGTCATTTGTTCATTTCTCTCATGAAACAAGCAATATCGAGTCGATTTCTTTTGTAACACCTGGCCACGAAATTGCACCCGGAAATTGGAGCATGGGCCATGGTTTTTTCCACTTTCCCTTTGACGACAAATTGCGGAAAACACCCTGTTTCCATGGCAAGCGATGATGATTGTGAGCGAGGGAGGATGTTTGACTCCCGACCGGGATAGCTGGCGCAAATGGCTCATGTTCATGTATTATCTACTCGGTGTAGGACTATGCCAAGTATGGAGGCGGAAGCAAGTGCATTCATGTACAGATGTGCAAGGGGCGCCGCGATGCTGGCTCTTGAGGATACAAGGCGCCCGGCATCGGTGTTGAGAGAGATTTGCTTGCAAGAGACTGAAATAGTCGACAGGAACTCGACGGAGGCATCAAGGCTCTCCACCTTTCGTTAAGAATGGTGCGTTTAGGAAGAGCACGAATGTATCTGAGCTCTAGGCAAAGCAAATATTTAAACCAACTATTCCATGTTCATTGGTGAGGCCATTCACACGGCTAGTACATAGAGCCTTATGAAGACGGATGAGCGTCGTAGACAGTGGTATCATTCAGCACAGGGGCCGGTGCTTCGTAGTTATGTACAGATGCAGCAGCAGCCCTCTGCCGATTCCAATTCCGAGAGCTCCTTACATGCTCCAGTCCTGGCAATAAAACAAATCACAACACCGTTGCCTCGAGAGGGGCAAGAGGGGGGGCGTGCACACCATGAAAAATGCACACACAAGTACGCCACACCATCTGAGCCCAAAACGCATCCTTGTTCCCCATGTAGAGAGAGGCTGGGAACTCTCTCGCCAACGCCAACGCCAACGCCAACGCCGCCGCAAGACACGCGCACAAGAACGAGGGAGGGGGTGAAGCAGCAAGCCACGGTCCCTCAGAACGGAAAGTAGTTGGGGTCAGGAAGGCCCTGGAACATGTCGTTGAACCAGGGCTCGTTGAGGATCATCCTGGTGCCGCCCTCGTACACGTCCTGCTCGGCGAGGCCGGCGCCGAGGCTCTCGAGGTCGAAGTCCGGGGGCAGGCCGGCGGCGAGGCCCATGGCGGGGCCGGCGGGCGGAGGGGCCTGCAGGTGGCTCATCCAGGGCGAGGGGAAGGGCGCGGCGCCGGGTGCGGCGATGGGGGCCGCGGGATCGACGTCGGCCGTGGAGGATAGCGTAGAGGGATTGTTGGTGTTGGTGTTGGTGTTGGAGGTGGAGCCGGATGGGGAGACGCTGTCGTGGAAGATGGGCTGGGGGGTTTGGCGGAGGCCGGAGATGTGGTTGAGGACGTGGCGCGGGGGGCCGCTGTGCTCGCGGCCCATGGCGACTTCGGAGAGGACCTGGAGGGGCGTGTTGACGCCGTGGTGGGCATGTGCGATGGAGGAGCCGTCGGGGGGGGTGGCGCTCGTCTTGGATGGCGTCTCCGGGGGACGGGCAGCGCCGCCGGCGACAGCGGGGGCGGCAGATGCGTTGGCGTCCTTGCCCTGCTTGACGAACCAGCTCCTGAGCATGGCCAGGACGATGAGGAACTTGGCGGCGGGGCGGCACTTGTCCTCGGCGGCCGTGGTGCGGAACTTGTCGAGCAGCGCGTCGAGGTAGTGCTCGACGCGCATGTTGTCCTTGTTGATGACCTTGCCAAGCTCCGACTTGGGGCTCGAGGCGGAGAAGTACATCTTCATGAGCACGACGACGGCGTAGGCGATGCGCACGAAGTTGAAGACGGGCAGGCAGCGGATGCTCAGCAGGTCCATGGAGAGAAAGGTGGCGAAGATGCCGTCGATGGCGGTGAGGCAGGCGGACAGGGCGTTGATGTGCGCCGCCGAGAGGGGCTCTGCGCTGACCATGCCGTCCTTGATGATCTCGGTGTTGAAGGGCGGGCGGAACTGGTCCGTCGGCGTGTCGGAGTGGAGGACGAGCTCGTGCATGTACAGGTTGAGCAGGTTGAGGTTCATCTTGAGCGTCGCTGCAGCAAGGGGCGTTCACGCATTAGCAATGGCATCAGGACAGGCGTGGGGGGGGGGGATCCAACAAGGAGGCTTACGCTGCATCAGCTCCCTCGAAACGGCGTCGCGGTACTTTTCCAGGTCCCGCTCCAACGACCGCAAGGCATACTGCGTCCTCGGATCCAGGATGTTCACGGGGGTGGCGGGGTCGTCCATGGAGAACTGAACGCCAATCTCCTCGCCCATGCGGTGCGTCCACACCAGGTGGCAAAGGTACTTGTCGGTCGGGGCGGCGTCGGGCGACGACTCGAGCAGCTCCAGGGATTCCGTCATGAAGGGCGTCCAGCGGATCAGGTTGGGTCTGTGGAGGGACATGGACGTGTTGGCGGCGAGGAAGTGGCACGTCAGCCACGTCCGCCTGCACTCGATGCTCGCGGGGTCGGGCTGCGGCTGGCGCTTGAACTGGTGCTCCCTCCAGCTGAAGGGGGGGATGCCTCGGCGCGACGGCGCCTTCTTGCCGAGGCCGATGTCGAGGGCCATGACGGCGGCCATGTGGACGAGCTGGTAGAACTTGAGCTCTTCGAAGTGCTCGGGCGGCCAGTACCATATGACGGCCACGTGCAGGGCCTGGACGAGCTCGAGGTTCTTCTCGCCGGCGACGACGACCTTGTGGGCAAAGAGCTGCATCAGCTCCTTGTGCAGCACGCGCTGCAGGCCACTCATCTCGGACGAGGCGGCGGCCATGACGGCGAGGAAGAGATAGGGCTTGGTCCTGCGCAGCTCGACGACGGACATGCTCGGGGGGAAGATGACGGCGGGCAGATGGCGTATCATGTGCTCCTTGTAGCGCGAGAACAGCTCGGCGGCCTTTTCGGTCGTGACGAGCCCCCGATCGACGATGTCTCCCTCGGTGGACCTGGGGACGGGCGCCGGCGCCGGCCAGGCGGTGGATGCGCTCGCGGGGGACAGCCTGCTGTCTTCGCCCGAGCCCTCGAGGTGATCCGACGCCTTTCTCTTCTGGCCTGCCGTGACGACTGGCTCGTCCAGGACCGAGGGGCGACGCTGCTGGTGCTGGTGCGGGCGACCTGGGGCAGGCGCCGGGGGCGTCGACTGCGCCTCCGCGGTGCGCCAGCTCCTCGCGCCGTCGCCGTTGCCCCAGATGGTGTCGAGGACTCCTGTCGCGGCGGAGGCCGTCGTCACGCCCGGGGTCGGTGCGGCGGCGCGCGCCTGCAAGCTCGCCGTCAGGGCGTCGATCTTCTTCTCCAGCTCCGACACGCGGCTGTCCGTCTTCTTCTGGCGCTTCCTCGTGGGCGCCGTGACGACGCACCTGCGGCCGGCCTTGCGGCAGCGCTTGCAGGGCGCCGCGTCGTCGTCGTCGGGGTCGGGCTCGCAGCGCACCTTGAGCCCGCGGCAGGCCTCGCAGGCGCGCGACTTTTTCGCGTCGGCGCCATCCTCGCCGCCTTGCTGCTGCTGCTGCTGCTGCTGCTGCTGCTTCTGGTTGCTGCCGCCGCCGCCGATGTTGTGGCTGCTGTTGATGTGGCTGTTGATGTTGATGCTGTTGTTGATGCTGTTGTTGTTGTTGTTGTTGTTGTTGTTGTTGTTGCTGGGCGTGCCGAGCGACGACGGGCTGTCGGAGCCTTCGGTGGCGCCGTGGGGGCGCTGCTGCAGGTGGTGACGATGCAGCGACGACGCGGGCGCCTCGGGCTGGCTCGACGGCGACGGCGTCGACGGCGACGTGCCCTTTGCGGCGGATGGCGAGGCCTGGCCGCCGCGGTCGCGGTCGCGGTCGCGGTCGGGTCGGAGCCGTGGATCCAGGTCCATCGGGGCTGCACGCGCCTGACTGATTCCCAGTGCCGGTGCCAGTGCCAGTGGTTGGTTGGCGGGTTTCGCACGCCGATGTGCTTCTGCAGATGAGATAGCCATGTGCCGTGGCGGCGGCGCGCTTAAGTAAGCAGCCATCGCCGTGCCTCTCTCGCATCATCTCATCTACCATCTACGTGAAACAAGCACCGACAGCCAGGCAGGCCCTGCCTCCTTCGTGCCGCACCTCGCCGCTGCAGATCGCAGCCATCCGCGCCGCGGCTGCAGCCAGCCACACCGCGCAACCTGCATAGTCGGCGCCGTGGCCCACGTCCGTGTCGCTTCAACCTTCAACGGCCACAGCAACAGCATTCACACCAACAGCATTCACGCCAACAGCATTCACGCCAACAGCATTACCGACACTTACTCCTCTTCTTGTGCCATCATTCTCGTACAATTTGCGCCATCGTCAAAACATCGCCCTCCCATCGCTCCTTGTTGCTCGTCGCCCGCCATCCAGGCAGGCAGTCAGTCAGTCTTACACGAAGAAACGCCTCGCTGAGTCCAACAATCCGGCCCTGTTGTCACTATTCATTAAAGGCCAAAATACAGTAACCGCCCCGTATCATTCTCCAGATTCTCCCAGACGAGCCTGTCCGGCCAAACTCCGGTAGTGCTCCTCTCCCATGTAGGTATTAATCGCCGTCGAGCCCAGCTTCTTCGACCCGTGCGTCATCTTGCGACTTGGTCCATCCCGTGAAACCAGCCCAACGCACCATCCACAGGCTGGGCTGCTCCAACGCCATGCCGTCTTTTTCCAAAATAGTCTCGCCTCCGATGCCACAACCCGGATCTCTTCCGTGAGAAAGCCAGGCGCTAGCGAAATCATGGTATATGAGTATCAAGTACAAATGCAATAGAGAAGTGGTATCATCATGGTCCGCAAACGAAGGGGTATGTCGTAATACAAGGGCAAAAAGGTGAGGCTGTCATGGATCCAAAACAATCCATGCCGTAGCCTAGAATCGGGCCTCCTCGCGAAGCCGGCTCTTTGATCCGTGGTGCTGGAGGCCCGCCAAGCCTCCCATGTAAATGGAGCTCTCCCGTCGCTTGGCATTCACGCTCTGTTGCTGGTCGTGCGACTGCGAGCCGCTGCCGTGGTCATCGTTGGCCGAGGCATAAATAGGCCTGTCATATCCGGGCGCAGCGCGCTGCGCCGGGTGGTAGCTGTGGCCCTCGTGGCCCGCGGGCAGGCCGTATCCGCTCTCATAGGCCGGTCTCGGCGCTCCGCTTGATCCGGTGCTGTATTGCGGGTGGTATGCCGCGTCATAATACTGGCGAGACGTTCCCATGGACGGCGTCGGCGATCCCCTGGCAGCCTGCAAGTTCATCAGGAGAGGCGGCGTCGGCGTCAACCTCGGCTGGTCCCTCATCGACTCAACGCGCGGCTGACGATGCGGCGACGCGCTTCCCGACGACGTCGAGGGCCGAGCTGGCGGGTCGAAACGCGGCGCCGCCTCGAGCCGCCCCTGCTGCGAGTCGGATTCGGGCACCGGAGACGGCAGCTCGTATTGTTCGGGGTCGATTCCGAAGATGGCCTCGTAGTTCTGCAGGAGCATGGCGAAGACGGGCGCCGGGATGTTCAACGTTGGCGAGAAGACAATGCCGACGTTGCGGACATTCATCTTGTTCATGTCTGCATTGTTGATGATCTTGATCAAGAACGATATCAAGTACTTGAGCAGCGTCGCGTTGGCCTGTGGTAGCCTCTGCGCCAGCTCGCCCAGAGCTGCAACCTTTTCCTTGTGATTCTGCATCTCAGTCGTCGACAAAAAGTCCATGTGCAGGTCTCTCGTGAGGATCGTGGTCGGGAGCTCTCGCAGGTAAAGCTTCAGCAGAGACGCCACTGCATGCATATCATAGTACTGCTCGTCCGTCACCAGGTTGATGTCGCCCTCCGTGTTGAAGCGCTCGCGGAGCTGCTTGATGACCACGTTGGAGCCGCTGAGCCGGAAGATGCCTTCTTCGAGGATGGCGTCCTTGCTGTCTAGGTACTGAATGCACCGGTACACGACAGAGGGAAGGGGCACATTGACGTCCACTGGCGGATTGTACCGCACAGCCTCCGCCAAAGGCGCTCCAAACACCTGGCGCACAGGCCCCTGGTACCAATTCTGCGGCGGCGTAGCGCCAGAGCCGGCTTCGCTTCCGCCAAATAACGAATCCTGGCCATCCGAGGAAGAGCGCGTCTTGGGTCCGAAGCCGAAGAAGCTTCGCTTCCTTTGCTTCTTCTCCTCGTTTGTCGGCACGGCCAGGCCCGGCTTGTTGCCCCAGGCAGCAGAGTCTGAGATGACCTGGGGGTCCTTGGGGCCAGAGATGATCTTGGGAGTCTGAGAGCTCATTGTGTCGCCACCCAGGTTGTGAGAACTGGGCTGCTCGGGAAGACTAGCCGATCCTTTTGGTCCTCCCGGGGCGCCTTGAGGGGTTTCTCCCGCGTGCGTGGAGTCATACTGGACGCCAATCAACGTATCCGAATCTGCGGCCTGGTGATGCGACTTCGTTTGGTTGCCCTTCTTGCTTCTGCCTCCGCTCGGGTGATCCGGTGAGGCAGGCCCGTGTCGGTCTTGTGCTGCGGCAGTCTTTGCGGCCTGCGGCTCTCCATGGTCATCGGGCTCTCGGTAGTCGATCCACTGCAAGAGAACGTCCACCCAGAGATCTCGCTCCTGGTCGCTCTCGGCGCACAGCACATGCTTGACGTGGCTGGTAGAATCCTTCTTCTTCGGCTCCAGAATGAGGAAGGCGTGGCGGTACTGGTTGTCGAGTTCTTCGCCATTGGTACCGCCCACAGGTGACGAGGCTTCGGCGCTCTGGGACTGCTTTCCGATCTGTGCATTCTGCAGCTTGATGGTCCCTAGATGGGCGCCACCAGGCGCCTCGTAGTACTTGAGTTGAGGCCCATCAATGGTGAAGAACCTGGCCTTCCATCCTCCAAAGTTCTTGCCCTTCTTGGTCAGGTACCCGCTCCGAATCGGACGTCCGTCGGGGCTGATCTCGTGGGTGCTGCGCTCACGGGCCCCCTTGACAGCCGACCCAGTCTCGTCAGCGTACGGCGGCAGGGTGTTTGTGGATAAGTATCTGCACAGCTCCACAGCCGTCGCCGTATCAAGCGGGGTGTCGAGAAGCTCGCCCATGTACTGCTCCAACGCCACCCGGCGCGCATCCAGCTTTGCCGGCGCGTGCCCGCTGAAGAGGGACCGGTCAGGCGTCTTGGCCGTGACCGATGCGCACTGTTTCAATCGCTGGTCCAGCTTGGCGAGGGAAACGAAGTCCTTCTCCACGCGCCAAAGCTCGCCACCATCGGCCCGTGAGAGAATGGCAAGCGTAAAGACCGGGTCCTCCTCCAGCTGCGTCAAAGACATCAGGCTGGCCCTCGACGGCTTCATGCGCGAGGAGGCAACCCTGATGTCTATCGACGGCAGCGCATTCGGGGGCAGCAAGAGATCCGGATACTCCTCTGTGACCAGTCCCTTGTGGATTTTGGTGCGCGCCGTCGCGCTCGAGCGGCCCTTGGCAGAACCAGGTTGCTGGGCCGTCTCGGCCGCTCGCTTGACTGCGGTCGACGGCTGCATGGAAGAAACACTGCTCCAAGACACCAGAGACGGTGACTCGAGCGCGGTATTCGGGGGCAGAGGGATCGGCTGGCGAGGTGGTCGAGGGGATAATGGTACCGAAGCTGCAGGTCCCCCGGACCTTGGAGACAGTGGCGCAGGAGGAGCTCCCGTCTTCATGCCGTTGCCGAATGGCCTGGGGCTCATGGGCAGTCCAGGGCTGAGGAGAGGAGCTACCAGTTCGTTCTTTTTGCCCCCGCGGAGGACCGCATCCAGCGACACGACGCCGCCTTCCGAGGCTTGGCCTAGAGGTGCGGGTTTTGGGCTCGGTGGCAGCTCCTCCTCGCCAGGTGGCCTTGATTTGCTCGACTTGCTCTTCTTTGAGGCGCTCCGCTCCTGAGCCTCTCTGAATGCTATCAGCTCTCGTTCCCGGTCATCCTCCTCGCGTGTCTTGCGCCGGCCACGCTTTCCGTCAACAATCTCGTCCACCTCCAGAATGTCGTCATAATCAGATTCTGTGTCCTCGTCTTCCGGGGGCGCCAGGTTGCGTCGCACCTGTTGCTTCAGTTGCAGAGGTGCCGGCGGGGGCTTCCGCGGCGGAACTGGAAACTTGGCGAGTCCCTCGTCCGGCTCCGGCGTCGGCTGCTCCACCGGCACCGATGCAAGAGCAGCTGTTGGGGGCTTCGGGGGAGGCACTTTTGGCGGCTCGCTGGGGAGGCTCCGGGATGGAGGAAGCGAGACATTGAAGGGAATTTCTCTGAGCTGTTCGTCGCTCCTGTCCTTCCAAGCTTGGTCGGCAACCTTGTCGTCCGCCTCGTGATCGAACTTGTCCAGGGCATGTTCGTGAGGCTTCGGCATCGAGTGCTTGGGGTCCAAGAGCTCTGCCACGACGGATGGTGGCTCGGGCAGCCTATCGGCAGGCGGCGTAATCGGATATGGCGCCATGGTTATGTCAATGGGTGAGTTCTTCTGGCTGTCAGAGTCGAGACTGGGGGAATCTGGAGACATGCCCGGTTGGGCTTTTGGTGCCTGGACATCAACGCGGGGAACAATCGGGCCACGACGTCCCTCGCGCTCGGATTCGTGCTGCTGGCCACCTGCCGCTCTTAACACGGCAGGGTTGGACATGAACTCCTTGAGCTTCTTTCTGTACTTTTCCTTGTCCTTGAGCGCCGCCTCCAGGTCCTTATTCAGGCCCAGGATCATGGCTCTCTGCTTGTCCACTAGCCTCCATAGCTGCGTATTCTGCTGTGACTGCGAATGCTTCTCCTTCAACAGATGGTGAATGACAGCCTCGGGGCTGCCCGCCGTCTTGATGAGACCTGCAATGTCGACAGACTGTTGCTGGGCAAGCTGGGAACTACTTTTACTAGAAGGCAATGCCGACGAGATGGCGGATATGGCGTTGTCGATGGACGAGTTTCGGGGTAGGCCCTTTGACGTCTCACCCGGGGCGGCTGCCATCGGAGCAGCCATGGCTGGTTTGGGCGCCTTTGGGGAAGAAAGGGCCTTGGAAGGCGGCGGCTTGGGGGTTACGGGATCGGAGACGCTTCGGGTGTCATTCGGGGCGTTTGTGAAGTTGAGCCTGCGAAACATGAGGGACGTTAGGAGACGTGTTCGCACGAGACATTTGACTTTGCAGGGCGGCGGCGGCGGATATCAAGCCAGAGAGGGAAGCTGAAGGTTGGAGACGGACCTTGGGATTTCTTCCTCTGGGCTCGAAGCGTTGGACGAATCACTGTAGAAGGTCGTCTGGCCCACTGATTCCCCGTAGGGCGTCGTCTCGTCAGCCGGCGACTGGCCAATGGGAGGCGGACGCTGGTGATTCGAGGAGAGCGCGGGCTGTCGAGGACTCGTGCTCGACGGAGACGTCGCCACGTTGCTCGCCGTGGACAACGGGCTTGGGATCGGTGGTCGCGGAGATCTGGAAGGCGACGGGGCGTGTCAGCCAAGGATGCGAAATGGCCACAAAGCGAGGTTGCACAACAGCAACATCCGCAGACGCCGCGGCGGCAGAGAGGAAGACGTGAAACCAGGGCCTCCGGCGCACGAGGGAACGAGGCGAGCCCGAACCACACGGGCCAGCGGCGGCAGAGCATCCTGGTTACGCGAGAAGTGGGGAGAGAGCACGGAGCGTGTGATGGCAGGAAGAGGAAGAGCGCAGCGCAATCGACGGTCAGGCACGGGAGACTGGATATTTCGAGGAGCGTGATGGGAGATGGAGGTGTGACGGGCGGCACGGACGAGGCGGCGCAGAGGTGGCGGCAGAGCCCAAGGCCCATTCGTTGACGCATTCACGATTCATTCGCACACTCACCTTGGTGAAGCCGGGTGTGGCAGGGAGTCCACGGACGACAGCGACGGCACCTGGATCAAGCGGCCAACGGCAGGACGGTCGTCGACGACCTGCTGGAGGCGGCTGGAGGACGACGAGGACGACGAGGACGACGAGGACGACGACGAGTAGGATAAGGAGGAAGCGCCAGCGGCACCAGAGACATGGCGTGCGTGCTCACGGGCGTCGGCGGCGGCGTCGGATGCGGCAACCCGGGCGTCCGTGTGAGCGGCAGCGGCAGTGTGTGCGTCTGAAGACGACGAGGGCGCTCTCTGGCTCTGGCTCTGGCCCGGGCTCTGGCTCTGGCTCCCGCTCTCGGTCTGGCGGCGCCGGGGCTCGAGCTGCGACATGGTCCCGTTATGCAGAGCGAGGGCCTCCGCAGGCTGGGTGGAGAGGGCGTCTGGGCTTGTGCGCAGGSCAGGGCAGGGCACCGGCAGACCGAGGGTTTCGCGACGCCAGCCTTGACCCTGATCCCGATGCTAATCCTGGCCCGCGTCGCATGGACTCCGTACGTACGCGTGCCTGTAGGGAGTACGTCCGGATACGGGACTCGGCGTGGGAGGGGACGACGGACGGGGACTCGTGCACGCGGTGGAGGATGGTGGTGTCGCGGACAGAGCGGTTTGCCTCCCAAGACGGCCAAGAGCGCAGTCGATCCTGCAAGACTGCCGAATCGGCGACTCGCGTCTCGCCTTGTCTTTGCCGCTCTTGGCAGCTGGTGGTGACGATGTCAGTGGCAGCCTCCAGTCTTGAGCCCCGGCCTGCAATACGAGTTGTATCGTGCAGGATGCAGGCTGCCAGGTTGGTACCTAGGCAGTGCCGGCTGGTCGTGTCACTGCGTCTGCTGGTGTTGGAGGGGGCCGCCGCCGGAGATGGAGGCTCCAAAATTGAGGATTCTCGAATGAGGACGGACAGGAGAAGTCGTCCTCGTCGTTCGAAATGCGTGTGCTAAATTACTGCTAGGCGCTGCGTGCTGCAGAGCCTAGCCCCGCTGTAGCGCCGTGGGTTCAGCGCCAAGCTCGCTCGGGGGTGGGGAACCCTCGGCTTCGATGGAATGGGCTGCTCCACTGATCTGTTCCAGGAGGGAACGTGCTCCGTCCTTGTATGTAGGTATGTACGCATCTCGGCCCACACGCAGATGAGCTGGTTTTCCAGAGCCGGAGGTCATATTCCGTACATGACAAGGACGCAGGGCCAGAAGCCTCCCGACAAAAGCAAAGTGGGAGCGCCGTGGTGGTTGACCGTGCAGCGCCGTGGCAGACGCCATGAGTGCCACAGCACCCGCTCCAGCAGGGCCACGGCCGACTAATCGGGGCAAGGCCGCCACTGCTGGCCACGGGGCCTCGCAGGTCACAGCCTCAAGACCCTGCGGGTGCTGCAAGTGGCCCTGGAGTTAAATGAGCCAGGACGGATGGGAACAGCCCGGCCCTGGGTCCGGAGGCATCATCTGACCAGCACTGCCTTTTCCGCATCAGCACAAGTCGAAACCACGGACCTTGTTTGCTCGCGGCGATGCTGCCAGGCCCGTCAGCGTCTCCGTGCGCGTCTTCGCGTCGCATCCACCGCGCCCACGAGCCACGAGCCTCTGCAGGTACGGTTCGGGGCTAACCGGTCCGGGGCATGGGCAACGTGCCCAGGGGCACTGGGGCAGCATGGCAGCATGGGGGCAATGGGCGAGGATGGTCGCCTGCTCCTGTGCTCCTGAATCCTCATGGCCCGCTGGAAACGGCAATTCGGGTCGGTCAGATGACATCTCGACCGACGGATATGGACAACGTCATTAATATTAATAACCCTTGGCTGCATTTCCCCGACGACAGCGGACAAGGACGGACCCGGCCACCCCCGGGCCAGACGCAAGCCACGCAGCCGTGTCACGCCCCGGCATTCCGACGCACATGCGGACGGAGTACTCGAAGGTAGTATTGCGCCCGCGACCACGCAGCGGTCCTCGTATGAGGTATCAATGCCCAACTCTCTTCGAGTCTGGCCATTGATCAGTCCAGACGAGGGAGGCGTGGATTCGTGCAGCTGCAGGCGCCTGTAGGAGCCATTGTTCCGTCACCTTGCACCCTACATCCCACTCGCCTCGAGTCTCGCCGGCTGAAATACCGCGTCGGGACACTTTACGCGACATTGCCCTCGCGGCCCGCATCACAGTGACATCGACGTGTTTGCAGCCAGGAGCCGGTGGGAGACCAGCTTGACTCTTGCAGCGGCCCCTCGATCCAATAGTCGCCCGTCAGCCGGGGCTCGGTTGCGCGTGGCGTTTGGGCGACGCCCTTCTCGGACACGGCTGCGCATCAGCTGAGTCTGGACTCTGGGATCGTCTGGGCGAGTCTCGACCTGCGCAGCAAGATGAAGGATGAAGCCTGATCCAGGCTCCGAGGGTTATTTTGGGTTCCTTGAGTCACAACCATGTTTTGTTTCTCGCAGGCCTGAAAGAAGCTCGCAGGCTTGGAAGAGGCTCGTCGCCTCGGCGTCACCAGCAGTTGCCAGCCAAGCCTGTCGCTGACCATCTTGTACCATGTGGCAGAAGTTGGCGCCCGCACGCATGGAATGGAGCTGATGGACCTATTCTSAGCCTCCGCCAAACTCGCCAATCACCAGTACCGGCGCCGGAGGCGACCCTCCATCAACGTCGACGCAGCAGTAGCTCCGGCGCCTCCACATGCCACTCTGGCACCGTGGACGAGTTGGAGCCAGGCCTTTGAGCCCCTTGAGCTCCTGATCCTCGCCCCAATCTCATCTCGCGCGCATCTGCTCCGGGACTCGACGATGCCCCTGATTACGGACGCTCGAGGGTGCAGGTACGTATTGTTCAGTCGCAGGGAGTCTGCGAAGACGGACGACATGGTAAGAACGTCCGTCGGCTGGGCACATGTCCTGACTGATCGACAACCACCAGCCTGATTGTGCATTCTTAATTATTACCCTACTAGGACAGGGCTGCTCATTACTCGGGGGTTCCCGGACTTGCGAAACTCAAGGTGCCATTGAGTCGTGATGCCTTGGAACGGCTCCAGCTAAGACAGACTCGGCAACGCTCAAACGACGTTTATGCGTTATGCTTTTGTACTCGGACTCAACATGACATGCTTTGCCCCCATCGGCCGTGTGTCAATTGCGCTTTGCAGATCCGCGTCCACGATCCCAGCCTCTCAGTCGCTAGCATCCGCGACCAGAATGCTCGTCATCCCGTCGCCCCCGCCTCGTGTCACAGTCATGAAACGTCACGACATCCCCCATGCACTACTACCTATTTTGTCTCGCCTCTTCGCGACTCTCCGTTGCACTCGTCAGACGCCAAAGCTCACGCGTCATCCCAGCTGCCCATCGTGAATCCGGAGGCGAGGGGAGAGGAGAAGACGCAGGAGAGGCGCGCGGACGCCGGGGCTCGGGAGGCGGGATGCGTACGAGTAAAAGCGGTGCGTGGCGGCGTTTGTTAGGCCCGGCTTCGGGGCTTCGGGCTCCGGGGCTTCGGGCCTCGGGCTCCGGACGGGTGACCCGCTGCGCCGGAGCCAAAGCTGCGCCGGAGCCAAAGCTGCGCCGGAGCCAAGCTGCGCCGGGCCTGCCGAGACGCGGATGCAGCCGAACCCGGGTGACAAACAAGGCCGCCAAGAAACGGACTGTCGGGTGCTTGTTGCGCCAGGGGCCCAAGGGAGAGGCGCATTCTATTTCCATCTACCCGTCCTAGACGACTCGCACCAGCCGCCTTTGTCCCAGCCCCGTGCTCGCGCCCTGACAAAGACGCCCGTCCTCTTCCCGTTCTTCCAGCCAGCCAGACATCATCGCCATGGACAAGACAGACGAGACAGAGGGCCGTCCTCACGCCCAACAAAGGAATTCACCCTCTGCAATGTTTCAGGCTCAGCCCTGCATGCCTCGCCCCGTGCCGTGAGTGGCTGCGGCCCAAAACCCCACCCGCAGCAGCCCGAGCCCCAAAAGCCTGCTTTTTGGCGGAGGGCGCACGTCATCGGGGCAGCAGTGCTGACGATGCTGTGCAGCGTGCAGCTGATGCCCACATGATGCCATCTCGTCGCCCTCAAACGGCCCCGTTGGCTGGCTGAGGGCGGGTGGTGGCTGGTCCCCGCCCGGCCCTGCGCCTCGTGGCAGGTGCTTTATATCCTGCGCTCTGTTATCCTGCACTCTGTCATCCTGCGCTCTGTCATTTCCTTGACGGGGTGTCTTGCTTCACAACAGTGACACTACGTACAGCGCCGCGTAGCCATATCTGCTTCCCAGCCGCAGTGACCGCCGCCGCCACCACCACCATGGGTTCGCGCTCCCAACCCCCAACCCCCAACCGTCGCCCTTGAGCTTCATCACACTGACTCGTCCCGCAATGGACAGGCACCAAGGAATACAAAGGCCCTTCCAAGAAGCGCCTCTACCTCCACCACCCCGAGCCCGACACATACCTCCGCCGCCAGCGCATCACCCGCGTCATCCCGCCCTCGCCTCCGCCCTGCGAGGAGCCCCCGCCGCCGTGCCCCGTCATCGAGGAGCCCGAGCCCGAGCCCGAGCCCGAGCCCCCGTGCCGCGAGCCGCCCTGCCTGCCGGCGCCCGAGCCCGAGCCGCGGATCGAGGTCATCGCCGTCGATGTCGAGCCGCCGGTGCGTCGCAGCCGCAGCCGCAGCCGCAACCACAACCACCGCACCGAGCGCGAGAAGGAGGTCTACGTCGAGCGCGACCGCTTCATCCCAGTGCCCGTCCCCGTCGAGCCCCGGTACGAGACGTATCGCTACGTCGAGGGCCCGCGGAGGCACATCCCGCCGCCGCCGCCGTCGCCGCCGAGGAGGCTCATCACCGAGGATGAGCGGGAGCACATTACCATCAACGTCGATGACCGCCGCCGCACGCGCGAGTACTATCGGCGCTGAGCGACGCCACGGGACCGAAGACCGCTTGGATGGATGGAGCCTACGTATGATTTGTATAATGAGTTACGGTGTTATATTAGCGTGGATGGGACATCTTGAGAATGAGAGCGACAAATGTTGGATTTATTAAGCGGAGTTGCGGCAAAGCCCACGGTTTTATGATACAACCCGGCGTAACGATATAAAGTCACAATCCTTGAATCTCATCCGTCCTTTACACGGGCCGTATGCCTCTACAAGTACCGGTACTAGTACCTGTAAACCGACCGCGGACGTCGTCGGATCCGTGGCATCACGGCAGGGGGCTCGCTCGAATACCTCCCCATCGGCACCTCCTGGACCTCCGCGTACGGCGCCTCGTAGTCCGAGTCCGCCTTCGCCGCCGGTGGAGCAACGAGAAACGTCGTCTTCTTGTCGGGCACCTGCAGCGCCAGCCCGCCGCCGCCCGTCGCGCGGCCCGGCTGCCGGCCCATCATCCACTGCACCACGTTGCCCAGCTCGTTCATCCACCAGAGCCCGACGACGATGACGATGAGCGTCACGGGCAGCGCGACCGCCCAGTACAGCCACTGCCCAAAGTCCATATTGCGCACGTCGGCCGTGTTCATGCCGAAGACGCTCGAGATGGCGCTCAGCGGCAGGAAGACAATGGTCACGACGGTGAAGGCGTAGATGGCGTTCTCCTGCCGGTCCTTGGTCCAGTCCATCTTGTACACAACGGCGCGCTCCAGGTCCTCGGCGTACTCGGTGTAGCGGCGGAACTCAAACTCCCGCTGCTCAATGAGCCGCGCGCATTCCATGACCAGCAGGCCACGGAAGCCCAGCCCGTCGGTGGGCGACAGCTTGGAGGCTGCCTCGAGATCATCGACCATCTGGTCGTCCAACCACATATAGTCGTTTGCGGTTCGCCTAGCGACAGCTTCATATGTTGGATAGTAGTGGGCCGTCTCTCGATAGGCCGGATGGTCCCATCCCGTTGCTGCGTCTCTCTTGTTTCGCCGCCGCCAGAGGCCGTCATCACCGGCGCCCGTGAGAAGCTCCTGGCTGTCCACGGCCGAAAGGTTGCTTCTGATGCTTGCCATGATGAGGCGTTGCTTCGCTAGGGTCCTCTTTATGGCCGTCATTTCTTGCTGCACGAGTTCGACGCGGTGCTGGTACGAGCGGTCCGACGGCTTCGTTGTAATATCCGTGTCCTAGACCTCGTCAGTCTCTCATGGGCTCTATCGATCGGGAAATACGCACCAGCGAGTTGAGAAACTGAGAATATGTATCAGCGATATCGTCCGCCTTGCCCACCTGATCCTGCAGCAGTTCCATCGCAATCAAAAACATCACTTCCATGGGCAACACCGCCGCGCTATCCAGGAGGCTCCGACTCGACGTGCCCTGGATGACCCTCTGCATTCCGTCTACCATAAGAGCCCTTGCCTTTGACAAGTGCATAAGCCAAATGCCGACGGCTCCGCTGGTGGCAATCATGCCCGACACGACGTGCAGCCACGCCGTGACAAATTCGCGAGGCAGGTCGACGTTAGCAAGCTCCTTTTCATCGGCGTATGACAGAATACTTTGAAACGCCTGGATTTCTTGCGACATGCTCTTGAGAATGGCCTTTAGCTCCGACAAGACGATTGGACTGACTGGCGACGTTGGGTTGCTGTCGATATTGGGCATCTGCATCAAAAGCGCCATTAGATTAACGAAATTTGAATCCTCTGCAGCAGTACGGACTTACAACGACGGCTGACTTGACGGATGCCCAGAACTCGCCAACTGTTGGGCCGTCAAAGTCTTTGGGAAAGAATAGCTGAAACAAGTCATCTGCGGTGTTGAATATGTCGATTCGATCCTCGTACAAGCGCCGAACCGTGTCGCTAGCCTTTGCCTCAACCTCAGCCGCCTGATTTGCTAGATACGAGTACACATCTCCTCGCATGGCACGTCCGCAGCCCTTGTACGCCCTTTGGCCAGCATATGAGTTGTGTTCCGTGAGGAACTTTTCGGCCGCTTCTAACTGCACTTTCAGGCTTTCAAGCACCGCCGTTGGCGACGCATCGGCGGATGCCCGCGAGTCCGAAGGGCGTAGTGTCAGGACGTGCAAGTACTCTGGAGACTGGTCTGATTCCTTTGCGCAGCCCTCGGTTTTTGTTTCTCCAGGGCTCTCAGGCTTCAAGACAGACTTTGGGGGTTCTGGGCGCGATCTGGTTCACAAGTTAGACAACAAGCCAAATCGCTTCTTGGTTCGACTCCAGGCCTTACATGGTTTTAAAGCTCAGAATGACGCTGCCCTGTGGGCGCGCAGCTAGCTTCAATATCCTGGGCCACATCTCGGCGGTCACGACCTGATCATTGGACTTGAACTCGAGGTTCCTGGGCCAAAATGCGTGGAAGTGGGACAAGAAGGCCTTCTCAAGGTCAACAAGACTTGCTTACCCAAGACACCGGACGGATGGAGTGAAAAACTCACAAACCAAGTGAGACAATCTTCTGCATTGAGATCCCACATCACCGCGCTGCCATGCACGACGAGGATCCGTCCAGAACCAGACGCCCCCGTCGGCTGTTTCGAAGGCTGCGAGTTCAGTTTCAGAGAATCGCCGTACAGATCCGACTGCGACATGGAACCACAAGTAACGAGGAGACCTGCAACCCCGATTAGCGACCCCCCAGTCTGTTGATAGTCTGGACTCACTGTTGTCGAGCACCAAACACCATAGCTGCGCAATATGGAAGCACTCTCCTCGACGCACGGTCCCCAGCTGGCAGACCGCCTGCTCCATGTCTCTCGGCTGCGGAGTCCGAGAATACTGCGCCTGCAGCAACGTCTGCGGAGGAAAGGACGCTAGGTTCGAGGCCGAGAGCAAGCCAGAGTACTGCTGGAGCGAGAAGTACGGGATGCAGACCCAGCGGGCAGATCCGGGAGACACATATCCTGGGGTGAGCTTCTTCTTGGCCGACTTCAAGGGAACCTCGAACCAGCGAGGGTCCATGTACCCGACCTTGGAGCCCTTGGGGTTCTGCCTCGACTTGACAGAGTGTTTCTTGACATCAGCCCTGATTTTCGCGATGGCGGTCCTCTCCGCCTCGGAGAAGCGAACTTGACGCGATACATCAGCCTGAACAAGGTCAGCATCAACGAGACCTTCATGATCAACATCTAGCGTCTCTGCCTTACCCAAAACTCGTCAAAGTTCATCACTTCCTGGCGAATGTGTCTACGAGGACGTCAGCATGGCTCTCCAGCAAGATCAGACACAAACACGCCTTACAGCCAATTGAATAGCGGCCGTTTCTGTCCTTTTGGGTCGTGGAGAACCGTCAATGTTGCCGTATGAGTGCCTCCCAGCTCGGCGTTTCCCGTGTAGTGCGACGAATAAATGCCCGTGGCGTTCGAGTTCTTGACACCAGCCTCATCGTCCCTTTGTGTCGACTCTGCTTCTACCCCCGGAGACTCCAGGTCCGACAGCTCCCCCTCCTCGGACGATTCGGCAGGCGGAAACGAAAAGTTGAAGCTATCAAACAGGTCCGTATCCTCGCCCACCAGGGTCGGCGGTCGGAATGGCCGGTGGGACAGGTACTGGTTCTCGGGCACGATGTAAACATCCGCGTCCCCAGACTTGTAGGCCGGGGCTGGTGTTCCACCAAAGACGTAGTCGTTTCTGTATCTATTTGGGCTGCGGCTGCGGCTCCGGCTGCGGCAGCGGCTGCGGTTGCGTGATCTATATGGATCCGCGTAGTGCCACTCAGGCTCTGCGGCTGCGGCWGCGCGTCTCCACGCGTGGTTGGCCCCGGCGGTTTCTACCCTGGCCTCGTCTACCATCGGCGGCGGCGACTGGGAGAGTGGCATGTGTGGGGGCGATGGCGAAGACGACCTCGACCGATGGCGGACCTGGATGTCGTCGACCTCCCTTTGCAGATAGCTCTGCGGCTCTGCAACTCGGACGTCGCGCGGAGGGACCACACGCCTGGAACCGACAGGCATGGGACGCACAGCCTCGCGGTATACGGCTGGCCAAGCTCCTCCCTGCTGGTTCCAGGGACGGCTGTGGGCCTGGACATGGACCGGTCTACGGGAGCGATACTCATCGTCGGAATCTCGGCGCCGTGGCCTGACGCCCGAAGAATCGATACTATCATAGCGACTAGGCCTCACAATCACAGGTGGCTGTGGCTCGTCAGACAACTGGACACCAGAGAGACGGACCCGAGACGGACCTGGTTGTCATAGTAGTCGCCGCTGAAGCGCACGCGGGGGCGGCGGGAGCTGGTGCCCTCGGCGGCGTTGTAGTCGTACGCCATGGAGAGCGCGGCGCGTCAACGACGGGATGCGGTTGAGCGTGAAGCAGCATGCCTCTGGCTACCAGCTCTGCTCTCTCGCCACGGCATTGCCGCCGATCGGATTCTCCTTGGCGCCGCCGCCGGGGCCGAGGCTGAGGTTGCATGGGGGCTGACTGGACCCCTGGCAGGTCAGCTTGTCAGCTCGCATCCAATCCAGATGGCGTCAAGCGACGAAGTAGTCCGTCGCGGCTCGTGAGAATTCAACGCTAACAACCCTAACGAGCAACTGGCCTTTGGGTATTATTATTCCCTGTTCTTTGCCGCTTCTATAAAGTCAATTCTATTATACATTTGGTTAAACAAAACGCCCATAATTAACGCTTCTCCACAACAGCCGTTGAATAACGTCCAACACCCTCCACTGGACATGCTCTCTGCAGCAGCGGACAAATCGTCCCAAGCCCCCCGGCCGTCCACATATTTTCACCAGCAATATCCCGCTTCGCTGTCCTCTCTCGCTCCTCTTGCTCCTCTCGCATCCTCCTCAGAACTGCTTGGTCCCCTAGAACTTCGCCGGCTCTTTCGCTCGCCCACCCGAGCCACTGGCAGCGGCGCCGCCTCGTGCTACGGCGGTGCTCTCGAGCAGAGCTTCAATGGTTGCTTCATCGTGCATGACTCCTCGTGGAATCTGAGCTCCTCCCCTGCGTCGTCTGAACTCGACCAGATCCGCCGTGATGGCGCCTGAGAAGCGTTGCCAGGTACGCGTGCAAAGCAAGTCGACGACCGTCGGTTGTCGAAGGATCAGCGGAAGCACGACGTCGAGAAAGCCTGCCAGCGCTAACCTCAGGGGGCCCACGACATGCTGCTCCGGATATCCGTAGGCGGCATCCAGTGCATTGCGCAAATGGAACCCAAACGCGGCCCCTTGGTCGTGGCCAAAGTACCGCCCCGTGAAATGCGCGTCGAGAAACTCCCACCACTTCTTCGCGGTGCACTCGAGCATGCGAACGACGTGGGATGCTATGGCTTTGGCTCGCAGATCCACGGCCGTGAGGTAGAACAGGCTGCAACAGGCAATGTTGGTGATGTCCTGTGGCCTCTCGTGGTTGAATTCACATGGCTCAAGTCCTACATGGCAGGGTAAGCAACACAGCGGAGGCCTGTACATGGGGGTGGGTCACTCACGGCCAGTGTACAGGAACTTGAGGCTATGTGAAACTATCTTTGCCTCGCCTGGGAAGAAAACCTCCACTGGGACACCGCCCTGGTTGGCGTTAGTTGAGGTGTCGTAGACAGAGTCATAACCGGTGGTAATCAGGCTTACAGGGCCTGGGGGTGGCAGGCTGTCGCGGAACCAGCCCGACCTGGGTACGAGGATGTTTCGGTGCACCTCAAGCACCTGATGTCCAACATGCACAAAGACGTCGGCTCCAAAGGGGCGATCCCAAAGACTTTCATCAACAGTTAGTGGGCACCCGGGGCAGGTGGATGCAATGTGCGTGCCTTTCTCCGGCTCGGGGCGCAGCGGCCTGGAACAGAGCCCTCGACGAGCCGGGCGATGCAGAGTGCGAACGCTGTTCTTCAAAGGTTGCCGGGGCTTTTTCCTTCTGGCGCGAATCCCTTCGAGGAGAGGGGGTTGGTGACACTCTCTGTTCTTCAAGGCCTGCACAGCCTGCTCGGGGAGTTGCGTCGTGGTCGGAAGATCCAGGAGAGTTGTCGCTCTTGGGCGACGGCTGCTTGGGCGACGGCTGCTTGGGCGACGGCACCTTGGGAAACGGCACCTTGGGAAACGGCGTCTTGGGAGACGGCGTCTTGGGAGACGGCGGCTTGATATGCCGCCACGGGTTTGTTTTGGGAGGTGACGCTTCCTTTAGATTCGTAGGAAAGCTCTTCCTCGGCTGGTACATCCTAGCTTGCTCGTCGGCTTTGGATGAGCTATCCACGGCCTTGCGGCCCCTTCCGTCAAGCGAGGTTCGGGGCATGGCGCGTTGGGTTTGAGAGAGCGCGATGCAAGGTGGGAAAAGCAGGCGTTGCTAGAGCAAAATGCTAGCTGGACAGCTGTCACTCGCAACAGAGATTAGAATACTTAAGCGCTGTGCGTTGCCCGGCACAGCTCCGTTGCTTTGAATCACCCGGGTCCAGGCAACGCAGTGTCTGTTCACAGCAACTCATTCAACTTGAAAGGAGTCAACGCAGCGTCAGCGCCCAACTGGCAGCAGGAAGGGTCAGTCTTTCACGCATAAGAAGAAAAGCACAAGGATAGGCACATAGAAGGATGGATAAACTGGATCTGCATCAAGAGTGAAATGTACCAGGTCTAAAGAGTAAGCCAAGTCTTTGCGGCTGCGTATACTGCGGCTGCGTATACCGCGGCTCGTGCGACCGTTACTCTGGGCGTGAGAAGGGGAGGGAGCCGCTGTTGGCAGCCAAACTCGCTGCATAAACATGATTCGCCGGCAGTATGTAGCAAGACAATAACAAGCAAGAAGAGGGTGGCTGATGCCTTGAAATTGAAGCCCAGAGGCTCGGAATGCGCACTGCCGCGCAATATCACGAGGGGAGACATATTAGGGATGGGCACGGACGTGTGCTCCTCTGGCGCATCTCCAATGGATGGCCCCCGGTAACCAGGTCGCCGGGTTCGCGGCAGCGGCGTGTCAGAGGTGTCAGAGCTGCGCCGGTTGCACCTCGTTGGTTCATCAAGTGGCCATGGGCTTGATGGAGGTGAGCCGTCGGCAACTGGCACTGGCCCGATGACTCGGTCGCCACTGACGCTGCCGCGAGCCCCGCCACGGCCTGCCTGTCTCTCGTTGCCTGGCAGCAACAGCCGCAGCGCACCACCACCAATACCACCACCAACACCAACACCAACACCAMCACCACCACCACCAAACCGAAAACGCCAAACGCCTCCGGCTCATCCATCTCTTCGCTCGCAGCTCACGTCCCGACTCCACGCCTGGGCGCCACTCCGAGACCATGTCGAAGGCCCCGGTCGTGATCAGCTCCAAGGAGCAGTTCACCGGTATCCTCAAGGCGTCCAAGATTGTCGTCGTCGACTGTGAGCCGACCCCTCTACCTTCACCCCGCCATTCACGAGCCGCGTCTCACCCAGCGCGAACGAGCTGGATGCGCACTTTCGCAGGCGCGCGCGGCACATCGTGGATCCATCTACCTTGGGCGTGCCCCTTGCTGGAGTGCCAGGCTGACGCTGGCTCTGTCTAGTTTTCGCCAACTGGTGCGGCCCCTGCAAGGCCATCGCGCCGCTCTACGAAACGCTCGCCGAGTCGCTCTCCCGTCCCAACGCCGTGACCTTTGTCAAGATCAACAGCGACAACCACCAAGACCTCGCCAAGGAATACAGCGTTTCCGCCCTCCCCACGTTCTTGCTGCTCCGCGATGGAGAGGTCACGCTCAAGGTGGTAGGGGCCAACCCCAGCGAACTGAAAGAGATGGTCCAGAAACTCGCGGCGGAGGTCGAGTCGCTCGGCGAGAGCTCCGGAGACGGCGGCGGCGGCGGCGGTTCGTGGAATGGTGCCGAGATCCCCAGGGGCTACAGCAACATCACGGATCAAGTAGAGACGCGCGGCTGCGAGCTCTTGAACGCAGACGAAGATGCCGGTCCTGTCAAGGTCTTGTTCGACAGCTCCAAGCCCAGCGCCCTCGACAAGGGCAAGGCCAAGGACGACCCGGCCAAGGACTGGGTGCAGAGCGGAGCTGACGACCAGCTTCTTCTCTTCATCCCCTTCCAGTCCTCGGTCAAGCTTCACACCCTACAGGTCGGCACTTGCAATGCTACAGGTCGAGAACTAGCGCTGACTGCTTTCCACAGCTTACCTCTCTGCCAGAGGACGGACAGGACGACGTGTCGAGACCCGAAGTCATCTACCTATACATCAACCGACCCCAGAACCTTGACTTTGGCGAGGCAGACGACACCGAGCCCACGCAAGTCGTCACCCTGACGCTCGAGGACTGGAACGCCGACGGCACCACCAACATTAGCTTGCGCTATGTCAAGTTCCAAAAGACGACGACACTGATTGTCTATGTCCAGAAGGGCAGCGATGGCGCGGAGACGGTCCGCCTCGACAGGGTCAGGCTCATTGGCGAGGCGGGTGCGAAGCGTGAGATGGGCAAGCTACAGAAGGTTGGCGAGGACGAGTGATGCAACGGAGCAACAGGGACCAAATCTTCTTGGGCATGACGCTATCAGGACAGGGCACCGTCGGCGTATTTGGTCGTTGGAAGGTTGCAATCAAGCAGTCTCCACATAGAGCATGCGAATAACAACTCGGTTGAGAAACCAGCAATGTCGTTTGGGTTGCACAGGGTAGAGCATTGAGTGCAACAAGGGAAATACAGTCATGCTGTGTGACCACAACTCTAATCCGTACCAAATACGTTCCTCGAGCTTTCGTCTCGAGGCAATGGAATTAGAATCTTTTGACGCTCCTCTTGAAGCGCCGTGCTGCGACGGCGCACACACACACAAGGCTCGCCTGGTCTATTCGTACTCTCGTCACATCACAGTATGAGATTTGGGTATGTCCGGCCACTCCTACGCGACAATCGTGGGATGAGCACGAGAGTCAAATCAGGGGGGTGGCCAGCGTGCAATTAAAATTGATCTGGGGCATAACTGACGCTGCGATGAAGATCCACTGGAGGGAGGATTCGAGCAACACGGGAAATGTTTTCATGTTATGCCAGCCGCACGAAGAAGAAAGAGAGAAAAAGGGAAGCTCTGCTTCCTTGCTGGGCAGCGAAGATTTTATTCCTCAGCGCGGGTCCACAAAATTTGACGCTTAGTCATGACGGGCGTACTGCGCAAGTAGGTACTTCTGTACCAAGCTACCCTAGACTAGAGCAATATCTAGCAAGAGAGCTAGGACGGCCGTAGGCGCCAGGCGGTTGTGTTACTTCAGATAAATCCAACTTTTTCTAGACTATGATGAGATGTTTCAACTTGCGAAGAATCCTCTTGGAATACCTCTGCGTCGATGAACATTGGCAAAGCCTTTCGGCACCGTGAGCAGCTCCACTACTGCTCGCTTCCCATGGCCATGATTGGCCAGGCTAATCGGAGCCAAGTCTTCCAGCTTCCAGCAACGTCTCATCAGGGAGCCTGTGGTGACAGGCTCCGGTACGGACTAGTTGCACCCAACTGGCCTCTCGTCTTGGCTTGCGCGCGCCAGCTGTGGCCACGATGACAGATAGGCATGACCTATCCAAACACAGGATCCAGCCTCCGGCCGCATAGGCTCGCGTTCCCCAGCGGGCTTGTACCACACGGTACCCAACGGGCTGCCTCGCCATGCCCCAACTACCTACCCTTGCCCCACGACTGCCGGGCAGCACACCGTCAGTCGCTGGGAAGCCCAGCTCCAAGGAGCACACGGGGCAGGAATGGGAGGCCAAGAAGGGCCTCGTTGAGAAGCTGTACATCCGAGAGAACCGCAAGCTCGTCGAAACTATGGCCATTATGGAGTCTAGGCACGGCTTTGCTGCCACGTGAGTACACCTGACATGTCCGGGCATATCCACACCCGTGCATTTTGGTTGACCGTGTACAAGGGAGCAGATGTATAAAAAGCGGTTAAAGAAGTGGAACGTCCGAAAACGAACCTATCGCAAATCGCTAGACGGCCCCAGTGCCTCGACACCTGCGCCTTCTGGTGCCGGCGATGCCGATGTGGAAGAGGTGCCGAGGAGACGGCTCTCGGCCCCTGGAAACGGTTGCATGCCTCTCGACCGTCCGTGCAGGGTCGAGCCTTATGCCGGGCTTGAGCTGGTGCTCGACAGTGTATTCTCCTGGAGCTTGGGGAAGCTCGACATCCATTGCAAGAACCTGGACACCATGTCGAGGTATCTGGCGAACCCCAACCAACCGCCAATCCAGGACAGTCGCACCATGTACCGCACATTCGAACTTGGCTTTGACTTGTGGTATTACGGAAAGGGAGAGCTTGCGGGAATGGCTGCCCGGCGAGCGTTCTATGCTCTAGAGTTTGTTCTTACAGAAGACCACCCCGATCTCCTCTGGCACATCCTGGACACAATCTACGACATGGTTGATCGAGTGCATATACAGCTGCTTGGCATGTTCCTCACACACGCCAACGTACTCGTGCGGCGACAGTTGCCAGCAAACCACCCGCTCCTTAGGATCCTGCAACAATTGACGAAGTGCGGCTACGCAAAGGAGCAAGAAAGACGGCAAGTCTGCCATCTGCTGCGGCAGGCATGGCTGCAGAATGTGGACATCCTCGGCAGGCGCATCGAATCTCTGGCCCCGCAGCACCTTTGGCTCTACGAGCAGCTGATTTGGGATGGCCGCACGCGATTGCGCAAGGGAAGCGAGCTGGCGCAGAGGCGAGGGGCCATGGTCAGAGCTCTAGACGAGCTGCTACGGAGCCGAGATGCGGCGACTGCCGACGCCGACTCAGACAGGTTGCGCATTGAAGCACTGATGCTGGAATACACCCAGATGGACCTTGGCGATACACAAAAGGCGGAGCAACTGGCGATCAACTTGCTAAATCGCACGGCATCGGATACAGGCACACGGTCAAATGCTAGATTTCACGCTTACGCTCGCAAGATGCTGGCGAGGCTGCACCAGGAGAAGCAGGACTGGGACAAGGCGGAGGAGAACCTCAGATGGGCAGTCACCAAGCGGGAGATGGCTCACGGCGAAAGCTCCAACTTGCGGGTGATACGAGACATGTGGGTGCTCGCGGCGCACTTTCAAAGAGCTGGGAGGCTTGACGCCGCGAGCCAGATTGCTCAGGATGCTATTGCGAGGGCGGAGCAGTACCTGCAGCATGACTTTGCTGCATAAGGGTCGCGACTCGCGACTTGCACATGGAAATGTGGCTGGCCGGGACAATTTGTCAATATGCCAAGTGAATGGATGCCTAGGTACTTTGTAGGACAAGGCAGTTCATCTACCGAGTCTACTCTGCATGAAGTGCTCTGTAATGCGGCCCGGGCCTCCTAGGCTCTCGTCTTGCACCATGTGCATGGCCCGTCTCCTGTCACGCTATATTTTGCCTCTATGATCCCCTGCTCACATTTGCCATACGGTGCTTGTAGCTCGCCATCCGTTTCTACCGTTGTCTTACGCCGGACTTCTTCACATGCTTCTGGGGGCTCGTCCCAAGGACCGGTAGTTAGATACTGGGTAATTACAGCCAGGATTGGCGCATCGAAACTGGGGGCGCCGCACGGTACACATCGTGGGAAAAGAATGTCATGGGTTTGTTTTGCTGCCAGGGATGCGACGGCTGCGAACGAGATTTGGGTTGCCACGGTTGTTTGGGAAGGAAGTAGTTGGGAATAAGGAAAGGCTATATTTATAGGCAGCTGAAGGGGCCGGTGATCCAAATTACATGCCAATTATCACCCATGAACCTTATCGTGACGCTCAAGGACCGCCGATGCACAACCTTGGGTCTCTGATAAACATCCAAGGCTCTCTGGTGAACATGAAGTTATTCAGGGTGTCCAAGCAACCAAGGTGCCGATGAACTTGCAGTCCCACACAACCGCGACCCACCCGCCTACGATGACGTTGAGGGACGGGACTCCGTACCACATCAGCTTCCCGCATGCGCTCAGCGTTCCACACCATGAGATACCTACATTAGCTAAGTAGGCATGACAAAGTCGAATTCCTCAACATCCTGAGATATTTATTACTCTTTCACCGACTTTGAGCCACCGATCAAGATGGCGACGGGAGCTCCGCCGAATTACTGTAAGGGCACTCTTGCCACCATGCCTCGCAACACGGCTGACCTGGCCGCTGTGCAGATGCGATCCTAGATATCTCGGAGACGGCGACGGACCACCAGATTTGAGATGCCTACAAGCGGTACGCGCTCATTCATTGACTCCCCTGCGCCGCACTGCGACGCATCAAATACAGGTAGCTGACCATCTGCCCCAGCGCCGCCCTCAAGACGCACCCCGACCGCGTTGCCAACGACTCCCCCGAGCGCCCAGCCCGAACCCGCAAGTTCCAGCTCGTAAACGATGCTTACTTCACCCTCTCGGACGGCATGCGCCGGCGCGACTACGACGCCCAGCGGAAGCTCTTCCGCGGCGGCAGCAACAACACCGCCAGCGATCCCTTCGCAGAGGACGAGCACGASCACGAGCACGCCGACGAAGAGGTCCCGCCGCACGGCGCTTACTCGTGGGCGTGGAACTTCTTCTCCAACCGGTCCGGCACCGGCGCCAACGGCGGTGGGGAGCACCGCCAGCGGACGGAAAACGCGCAGTTCAGCGACGTCTTCGAGGAGATGATGCGCGAGGAGGGCATGGCCGAGGAAGACGGCACGAACCGCCCGACAAGCAAGTTCTGGGGTCTGCTGGGCGGACTGAGCGGCGGCGCGCTGGGCTTCATCATCGCCAACGTGCCGGGCATGGTGGCGGGCGCCGTGGCAGGGAACCGGCTGGGCGCCATCAGGGACGCCAAGGGCAAGAGTGTATACGCCGTGTTCCAGGTATGTGATCGCCCTCTTCCTCGGTTGAATTGGCCGAGGCTAATGTGAGGACAGGAACTGCCGCAGGACGACCGGGCGAGGCTACTAAGCCAGCTGGCGGTGAGAGTCTTTAGCCACGCTGTCGGGGTGTAGACGGTGGCAATGTGCTTGAGTTAATATACGATGAGTCAAGCTGGGGGGCGTTTGGTGTTGTCTTCTGCCTTGGGAGGCTGTGAGTTGGATGCCGCTGCTGGCAGGGCAGCCTCTACCCGTCACGATACCTTCAGGGCTTGCTTGAGTTAGAAACAGCGCACTAGTAACAAGACCACGAAGGCTGTGCTCCACTCTACATCTCCACGTTGAATACACGCAGCAATGCACCAGAAGCAAGCGAGATTGGTCCAGGAAGACAATCTATTCGGGTCTCAAGGACTGGCTTATGGGAGCTGCTGTGACTAGGCAACCTTGTGCTGGTGAAAACCCCCACTGCCTATCCAGAGTCTCATGTACGCGCCACACACGCGCTCGACCAAGTAGCCAACAGCAGCGCTCGGCCCTCGGGCTTCACGCCAGTACGGTACATGCGTAAATGGAGAAAGTGGTCGCACGCAACTCGCCAGACTTTATTGTCGGGGTCAACATCATAGTCAAAGCGGTTGAGAGATGCTGTGAAGAATGTCACATACATTTTTTACCCAGACGATCCTTGACTGCCAAATCCCATGCCCCAGCGGTGGGGATCTCATTCCCTTGTATACAGCAAATCCAGGTCTCTCGCCTGAAGCAGACGTGTCGTCGTTGTTTATAAACGCAGCAATTCCAAACCGTCAAGCGCCAAACACAGGCTATCTTCGAGGGGGAGGGTTGAAGCCAGGGGGGCCGCCCGGAGGAGCGCCCGGGGGTGGGAGACTACCGCCGAAGCCAGTGCCAGGAGGCTGGAAGTTGGCTGGGAAACCGGGAGGAGGCCAGGCACCAGGGAATCCTGGGGGAGCTCCTGTAGACAAGTTAGATTCGGGAGCGACAATGTGTGGTTGATAGGGTAACGCACCGCCTCGTCCCATGGTCGGAGCTCCTGGGAAGACAGGGAAGCCTGGGGGAGGGACAGCACCGCCAACACCAGCAGCAGGGCCCTGCTCATTGTCAGTCTCAGATTCTGCGCTGGAAGAGAGATTTCGGAGTCTAACGGCCAAAGAAGGAGGCGGAGCTCCTCGTCCAGCGGGCTTGGCAACACCAGGACCAGCGCTGAGAGTCGAAGGAATGCCACCGGGGGCAGTCCTTCCAAGTCTGGCGCTAGGATCGGCGGGAGGAGGAGACTCGACGGAGACAGAAATGATCTGCGCGCCGCGGACGATCGCTAGGCCCAAAGTTCGCTTTTCTTCGGCCTCGACGGTTTGGGTAGCGGGGGCAGCGCCTGGTGCAGCCTGCTTGGCGTGCTTGCGCTTGACGCGTCGAAACTCCTCGGTGTCGGCGAGAACTAGGTTCATGTGCTGCGAGGAGCGTTAGCTGCGGTGCAGAGTACAGAGGAAAAAGGAAGACTGCTGGGCAAGAAATACCTTGTCGAAGGCAAGCATTTGCCCGGTCATCTGGCGGCCGTCATTGAGGATGACGCGCATACGCCAGTTGATCTGGGTCGGAAAGGTTAGTCAACACTCGAGAGGGTCGAGGAGTGCCTCGTCGTCCGACGCGACACGTATCGAATATGGGGCACGTACGTAACCGATCTGGAGAAACACAGAAGTCGTTAGCAGTTGTTCTGGAGCTTGGAGGGAGGGGAGAGCGAGGAGGGTCATACCATCTTCCCCTGCTTGTTCGACATCTTTGCTGATGCTTGGCGAGCTTGCCGAAAGCGAGATTCGCAAGGTTGAATGGCTGAGGGTTGTTCGCGGAGCTTCTGCACATGCGCGATGACCTTGGAAGCTCTGCGCGCGTGGGAGCGAGGTGAGTGCGAGGTCCAAATTTTGCGGAGCCTGATGCAGAAGGCTGAAAAGAGGTACAAGCCAGATGTACCCAATGGTACGAAGAAATTAACGCTAGTCCACATATGGCCACTACCCACCCCACTATTCGCCCGCGTCGCTTGAGGGCAGCCAAACCCTCGAATTTTCACAGCGCCTCACAAAATTCTGGCCCGTTCAACCGCATCACGCCAACTTCGACACATCAACCACCCCGTCGACCAACACCGCAGCAATGGCGTCCGAGAAGGCAAACAACCCCATGCGGGAGCTCAAGATCCAGAAGCTCGTTCTGAACATCTCTGTCGGGGAATCTGGTGACAGACTCACCCGTGCCGCCAAGGTGCTCGAGCAGTTGTCTGGTCAGACTCCTGTCTACAGTACGTTGCGTCTGTTCAAGAACTGCTTCACGACGCTCATCTAACCCGTCACTTAGGCAAGGCCCGATACACTGTCCGTACCTTCGGTATCCGACGTAACGAAAAAATTGCCGTCCACGTCACCGTCCGAGGCCCCAAGGTAAATTTTCCATGCGCAGCACGAGCAAATGAATCAATCGACAGCCGCTCTAACAATGCGGCAGGCTGAGGAGATTCTGGAGCGTGGCCTCAAGGTCAAGGAGTATGAGCTGCGCAAGCGCAACTTCTCCGAGACTGGCAACTTCGGCTTCGGTATCAGCGAGCACATCGATCTTGGCATCAAGTACGACCCCTCGATCGGCATCTACGGCATGGACTTCTACTGCTGCATGACCCGCCCCGGCGAGCGTGTTACGCGACGACGACGCATGAAGAGCACCATCGGTGCCAGCCACCGCATCAAGCGCGACGAGACCGTCAAATGGTTCAAGCAGCGCTTCGATGGCATTGTCCGATGAACGGGTTTGGGGTTTTGTCTTCACGGWTGGTCACGGCGAACATTTTTGGGAAAATAGGATCACGCGGTCATGTATTTCCGTTGCCCTTGCATGAGCTCGACCAGCAATTGAGTCGAGCTACGGCCTCAGAGACCGACCGGCACCCCCGCCGGCTTCCGTATATTTGCCACCGAATGTGAAACTTGTCGGCACATATTTCTCCTTTTGCWCGAATGACTTGAGTGTCCTTGACATTTCGACATGGTGAACGGGGCGGAGCATATCGAATGGGGGTTGATGCAGGAGACTTTGCAGATGTTTGACTTGCAACAGCCCAATGCGGTAATATGCAGCGCTCTGTGGGACAGGTGGCTCAGCCGAGGCCACCATCTCCAAAGTTGGGAGGGCAATCTGATGGCCTTACCACCGATGCTAGGCAAAGTTGGCAGGCCTGTTGTCACGACAAGGCGATGCACGGAACGATGAACCCGTGGAAGCAATGATGTCACATGAAGCCATGATGGTATATTAAGGTAAAGGATCCGCAGCCATGAACCTTCTTGGCTACGACAATTGCTTGCCGGCTTCTCTTCAACACTGCCTTAATACTCTCAGTCGCAATACGCTACGCTTGATCGCAATTCTTTGCAATCCACATAAACTCCAGTCTCTATTGGGCACCAACTCTCTCAGCCTTTGCCTGCAATCACGTCGCAATCATGGGCTCGGCCGAGTCGAAGCAAGTGGAATCTCGCTTGCAACAGGCAACTCTCGCAAACGTCAACTTCCCAGCCAAATTCAGCTTCTGGTACAAAGGCAAGGCGCACATCAGGCTCTTGCTTGGGGAGGATAAATCAAGCCCATCACATATTATCTCCTTGCCCGGTGGATGGTACGGCGAGCTCATACTCTACAATGGACCGACTATCGATGCAGAACCCGTGGGCGTGATACGGAGCGGCAGCAAGATGGGCTGGCACGACTGTGTCGAGCTGGCAGCACAACCAGGGCAGCCGCCATTTCGAGAGGAGCTGCGGTGTCACGGCAACGGCTGGTCATTGGCATATACGTTTGCGATCTCTCTCGGCCCGGGCTCACTACCCGAGAGATTCGAGTGGCGTAGCAGCCACAGCGACGAGGTGAAGTCTTTGGGCGAAGGGTCGGGCGGCTGGAAGCTCGTGCGCCTGGGCAACGAAGACGAGATCGTCGCAGTGGCAGGTGAGGCCAAGTTCACCAACAGCCTGACCAGAGTGGGGGCGTTCCAGTTTGTGGGCAGAGGAGCGTCGGGCGAGTTTGGAGAGGCCTGGGCGGTTATGGCTGTGGCCTCGTTTGTGAGGATGTGGCAGAGGAGCATGCAGGGGTCGTAAGCGCGTCATCGATGGCTTGATGCGATGCAGACGGAGAGTGGAAGAATGCGCATGCATGATAGAGACCCGAATATACTTGCTACTTGTTTGTTCTCTTGGCTGCTCCGTATGCGCGTGGCCGAATCTATCGGGGTGGTGGTGGTCCTCGTCGCACTCTTGCTGCGAGCTGCTGCTGATGCCTCGGTTTGGTCGAGCTTCCCGGTGACCTCCGTTGCCACGGAGTACGAGACTGCGAGAACGGGTGGTTGTTGGAACTTAGCGGACGCTCCAGGGCAAGGCAGGAGCCTAAGATGGGGGAGCAGAGATTCCTCAGGCTAAAACATGCGCTGGCCTGGCCCTGAAAATTGTTAAGGCAGGCCTCGGAATTTGTAGGCAAAACCGCGCAACGGGCGCTGATTGGGCGGGCTGGGTCCAAGTCAGCTCCACCCGCTCCCTCACAGACTCTGCTCCCGTCATGTCCTCCCCAAAAACTCCATTTGCTCTCCTCAAAGGCAGCACCGCAACCCCCAATCTCCCCTCTCCCCAGTTGCACGTTGCTGCAATTGCTCCCCTTTCCATCTAGACCTCCATACACCTCCCCTAATATGTTCCGGAACGCTCTCCGACAGTCCACGCGCGCCGTGGGCGCCGTCTCTGCCGCCAGCAGGGTCGCCGCCGTGAGTCTCCCCAGCAGCCCCGAGCCGACTGCCAATGCCATCGACAGCTCCCCCGATCCATCAGGAAAACGCCCGCAGAGCTCAATTGGATCGCCGGACGGTGTCTACGCGTCGCTCGAGCGTCTTTTTGGAGCTGTTCTGGCGCTCGCCGCTCGCTGCTCGGCCGGGGGGCCATTTTGTCGGGCTTCGGCTAACTTGTTTTTCCCCAGGTCCGAAATGCCGCACCCGCCGCCCTCAACGTCCAGGCTCGATCCTACGGCGCCGACGCCAAGGCCACGCCGACCGAGGTTTCCTCCATTCTCGAGCAGCGAATTCGCGGTGTCCAGGAGGAGTCCGGCCTCGCTGAGACTGGCCGTGTCCTCTCCGTCGGGTATGTGGAGCTCTGGCAACGAACGACGCGCCCCCGGTCCCTTCGACGTGGCCGTCAGCAGCCCTTTCACCTCGCACCACAACACAACAACATGGGGCGGTCAATCGGGCAGAACAACTTGCTGACGTTGAGATTGCAGTGATGGTATCGCCCGTGTTCACGGCCTGACCAACGTGCAGGCTGAGGAGCTTGTCGAGTATGTCATGCGCATATCCAATTGACTCGCAAACCAAGAACAGACCCTAACCCAGGTGTTTCAGGTTCGCCTCTGGCGTCAAGGGCATGTGCATGAACCTCGAGGCCGGCCAAGTCGGTGTCGTGCTGTTCGGTTCCGATCGTCTGGTCTCGGAGGGCCAGGCCGTCAAGCGTACCGGCGAAATTGTAAGTTGACGCAGATGTTTCGCGCCCGGCTGTCACGGGAGTTATTGGCTAACTCGTGCCTAAGGTCGATGTCCCCGTCGGCCCTGAGATGCTTGGCCGTGTCATCGATGCTCTGGGCAACCCCATCGACGGCAAGGGCCCCATCAACACTAAGGAGAGGCGCCGTGCCCAGCTCAAGGCTCCCGGCATTCTGGCCCGCAAGTCTGTCAACGAGCCCGTGCAGACCGGCTTCAAGTCCATCGACGCCATGGTTCCCATTGGCCGTGGCCAGCGTGAGCTGATCATTGGTGACCGTCAAACTGGCAAGACTGCTGTCGGCCTCGACACCATCCTGAACCAGAAGCGATGGAACAACGGCACCGACGAGACCAAGAAGCTCTACTGCGTCTACGTTGCCGTCGGCCAGAAGCGTTCCACCGTTGCCCAGCTCGTCAAGACCCTTGAAGAGAACGACGCCATGAAGTACTCTATTGTCGTCGCCGCCACTGCCTCCGAGGCTGCTCCTCTTCAGTACATTGCTCCCTTCACCGGTATGTTTGTCCTTGACACCTTTCATAAGTCTCTTGTTTTTTTTTCCCTTCACGTCACGATGTGGCTCGTCCAGTGGACGAATATTCCCTCGTCCAGTGGACGCACCTTCCTGATGAATGGTCCTGAGGACCATACAAACTTCGGTGGCCTGTCTGGCATGGACGTCCTCCTGTTGTCGCTCCTTGGCTACGAGGAGACTATTGAGCATTGCAAGTCAAGATGGATGCCGCTCAAACGCTACAAGAGCTTGTCGACGGCTACACCTGGTGTACAATCACTGTGGATGCTCCGGACTGGTACGTCTGTCCAGTTTTCAAGACACTGCTCGGGGAAGAAGAGTCTTTTCAGCAAATTTGCTCCGCGACACCACTTGAATTCGCTCCTGGTCTCCTCAATGTCCTGAAGTCGTCGTCTACTCCCTCTCTCGACTTCTTGCGCTCACTCCCCCTGCCGCCTGTCGTTCAGAAGGTTTGGGCGGTGTATATTCTCCTGCTTGAGAAGCCCGGATGCCAAGCAAAGCTGTACGTGGGTTTCGGCACCAGCAGTCAGTCTGGTGTCCGTGGTAGGTTTCGAGAGTACGACCGGGGCTCCCGCGTGCCTCGTTTCGTTCAGCATGCGCTCGAACAGGGCTACGCCATCAGTCATCGTGGTTTGCTCTGCTGGACTCCGATGCCTGCTGCTGGGAAAGCAACCTCCGCTCGCGTTCGCCTCGTTGCTGTGGAGGCAGTGCACTGCAATATCTTTTTCGCCGCTTTTGAGACGAAGCTCGACGTTATCTGGCCTGTCTTCTTGCCCTGGAAAAGAGAACAGGTCGACTGGCTCCCTCTTTGCAGCCACACTGCGCTCATGGAACGTCCACAAGGCGTCTATGACATGTCGGAAGAGCAGCTCAGGCCTACAATAAGGAGCGCAGGCAACACGCCAAGGAGCGAATGCCCATATACCAAAAGCGTTATGACGACAAGGCTCGCGCCAATGGCCTCGAGGCCTATCTTACTCGCAAGCGCAGAGAAATGCTTGCCTGGGACCATGCGAACAAAGACAAGGTCTGGACAACCGCCGCTGGTGTTCGTGCTCGCGCCATCGCGTCAAGGAAGCATGAATGCCAAACCTGCGACGTCGCTTTGCAGTCCGTCACGGCTTTCAAGAGGCATCTGGCCTCGAAAGCCCACCAAGAGAAGTTGAGGCTCGCCGTTGGTGGTGAAGCTCAAGTGGTTTCTGCTGCGACACTACGGTCCCGGAGACACGCCAACAAACACAGGGCAAACAAGACTCACTACTGTGCTATCTGCGACATTGCCTTCAACATCAAGGGTCATCTCACCAAGCACCTCAACTCCAAGAAACACAAGCAGAAAGCCGCTGCTGCAAGCGCATAGCACTCGCCTTGCTCTGGACGTCATCTTACACATATACTTGCCTTCACATATACTTACCTTTTCTCTCCTTCACATATACTTACCATTTCTTACTTTCTAGGGGCGTCTGTCGCTGAATGGTTTCGAGAAAATGGCCGCCACTCCCTGATCATCTACGACGATCTATCCAAGCAGGCCGTTGCCTACCGTCAGATGTCCCTGCTGCTCCGTCGTCCCCCCGGCCGTGAGGCTTACCCCGGTGACGTCTTCTACCTGCACTCGTGTCTGCTGGAGCGTGCCGCCAAGCTCAGCGACAAGCACGGTGGTGGTTCCATGACTGCCCTTCCCATCATCGAGACCCAGGGTGGTGATGTGTCCGCCTACATTCCCACCAACGTCATTTCGATTACCGACGGCCAGATCTTCCTGGAGTCGGAGCTGTTTTACAAGGGTATCCGACCTGCCATCAACGTCGGTCTGTCCGTCTCTCGTGTCGGTTCCGCCGCTCAGCTCAAGGCCATGAAGCAAGTCGCCGGTTCCCTGAAACTGTTCTTGGCCCAGTACCGTGAGGTCGCTGCCTTCGCCCAATTCGGTTCTGATCTCGATGCCGCCACCAAGCAGACCCTGGCCCGTGGTGAGCGCGTAAGTTTCTCCCCGGACCTGCAACTTTGTACGACTGAGACGCTAATAACAACTCTCACAGTTGACCGAGCTCCTCAAGCAGAAGCAGTACTCCCCCATGGCTGTCAACGAGATGGTTCCCCTCATCTTCGCTGGTGTCAACGGTTACCTGGACACCGTCCCCGTCAACAAGGTCCTGCAGTGGGAGTCCGACTACCTTGCCCACCTCAAGGCCAACGAATCCGACCTGCTGGCGACCATCGAGAAGGAGGGAGCCATCAGCAAGGACCTCGAGGCCCGCCTGAAGGACGTTACCCAGTCCTTCATCAAGAGCTTCCTGGGCTAAGCATTTAATCACACGTCTCCTCGAGCGACTTAGAGAAAGGGCTGTTGGGGGGGCTGCTGTCTATACCGAAATTTTAGTTGTTCTTCTCTCTAGATGCGGAGGGAATAGCCGAGGGGTGTGCACCTGATGGAGCGATGGGTGACGCTGGGAGATTCGCCAATCGTACCACCACATGTAAAAATAGAGCTCATTACTCAATGAACGCCCTCAATTTCTTTTGTTCTATAAAACATATTGATCCCAATCTGGAGCAAAGTGAGTTGTGTTCTGATAGTGCTTGTCGCGGCTGCGACGTAAGTCGGACCCCGCTAATTGCGGCATCCCCCTTTTGCGGCGCCCTAATTTATGACTTCACCGGGATGAATTCAATTCATTAGAACTACGTTTTCTTTCGCATTATTATCATTCAATAAGAACCAAGCTGTACGAGGTATTTATAATGCCTCGGAAAACGACATATACTAAAGAAACGCTCCAGGAAGCAATCCAGGCGATAAAAAACGGCCTCCCGCAAATCAAGGCTGCCCAGCAATATGAAATTCCACGCCAAACACTCTACCGACTACGCGGCCGCCTTCCAATAGGGAT